>WEIS01051530.1:0-11181 GCA_013389965.1 Todus mexicanus | reverse complement strand
GCGGGGCCGCTCTGCCGGGCAGGGCCCGCCGCAGGGCCCCGCACACGGCGCCTCCCGCCCGCTCCCCTGCGGGGACAGAGCGGCCCCCACGGGCTGGTGACGGCTCCGGCCCGGCCCAGGGATTCCCCCCGGGCTGCCCCCCGCCGCCCTGGCCTGGCACAGGCACAGCAGCAGCAGCAGGGGCAGCGCGGCCGGGCTCTGCCCGCCGCCCATCGCCATGGTCCGTCCCGCTGGGCTCTGGCGGCGCTGCCATTGCAGCCGCTTATATAGAGCCTGCGGGGGACCCCCCGCACCGACACCGGCCCCGGCCCCGGCCCCGGCCCGGAGGCGGGGAGAGGGAGATGGGGCTGGAGCCGCAGCCGGGGCCGGGCCGCCCCCAGGGCAGGGCAGGGCAGAGCCGGCCCCTTTGGAGGAGTTCCCTTGGCATAGGAGCTGTGCCTGTCTAGAATCATAGAATGATTAAGGCTGGGAAAGGCCTCTTGGGTCATCGAGTCCACCCTGTGACCTACCACCACCGCTCAGCTACCCCGTGAAAGGGTCTTAGTTTACAGTATTTTGTTCTTGAGGCTAAACCGTCCCACAGAGGAGACCCTGCAAGGTGCGAGTGGCTCTCCAGGGATGTTCAGGCTCTGGAGTGAAGCTGTGAGACAAGAAGGCAGAGATGATGATGATGCCTCGTGTCCCTTTTGGTCCTCCATGGCATAAACAGGGATTTTAATCTCAGACAGGGCCTTCAGTTGAAATCAACCCTCAGATAAGACCAGGAATCTGAAGGCAATGAGTTAGACGTTTTTTTATATGCAGGTTAAACCCATATGTGAAACCAGACTTGTATTGTTATGTCGTGTTACTATAACACATTATTGTGCAATTACTGACGTACGACATTCCCATCCAACATTCAGCGTTACTTTAACCCGCAATAAAAGATATATCTCAAACCCATCTGGGACAGGGACTTTCTCAGGGGGACCTTATCACTCTCTACAACTCCCTGAAGGGAAGGTGTAGACAGGAGGGGGATGGGCTCTTCTCTCAGGCGATTTGTGACAGGACGAGAGGGCACAACCTGAAGCTGCACCAGGGGAGGTTTAGGTTGGATGTTGGGAAGCTCTTCCTCACAGAAAGGGGGATAAAACCCTGGGTTGGGCTGCCCAGGGAGGTGGTGGAGTCACCGTCCCTGGAGGTGTTTAAGGCCAGACTGGATGCCACACTTAGTGGCAGGGTTTAGCTGAGTGGTGGTGGTAGGTCATAGGCTGGACTCGATGATCTCAGAGGGCTTTTCCAGCCTTAATTATTCTATGATTCTATGATTCTAAGGTGTTCCACAGATTTTTAAAGACTTTCCAATTCATTATTCCCGCTGGGGGCTGCCACCCTTATCCTATCCATGTGCTGCCCCTGAGCCGTCCCGTCTGCCTGCAGGCTGCTCCCGCTCCGGTTGTAGGGAGCACGATGCTCCCGCTCGGCTGTTGAGGGGCTGTGCCACAGTCTCTGGCACAACCCGTGGGGTTGGGTGATGCTTGGGGTTCGACACTGGCAGTTCCAAATACCTCTCAGGGCTATGCCGCTGCTGGCCTGGGGTGAGGCCTCTTGAGCTTTGCAGGCATTACAGAGCCTGCAGGTGTAGCCCGTGAAGATAAAAGGGTTGCGATGAGTCTGTGACCTCTTCAGTTTCAAGTAACGGGCACTGGTCACTGCCAGATGGGAGCGAGAATATCGGTGGTGGGAAGCAGGGGTACAGGGAGCCCCTCCGTGCTCTGTGCGGCACAGTGAGATGCATCCCTCGCTGACTCTGCGTGGCCTGTGCGACGGTGGGAGATGCGGAGCCGACATGTCAGGCCTCAGGAATGCTTTGGAGAAGTGACTCCGGTGCTCTGCGTTGTGCAGTTATTTTAGTGCGTGCACAGGACGGATTTAAGCCAAGTGTAGGGGAGACTAAATCTGTTAACAGGTTTTACTTGTCAGGAATTGCCTTCTGCCCAAGGCAGGCCTTCTTGGGTCTTGCTAGGATACGGATATTTTCTCTCCCCGGTTGTCTGGGACAGATAAACTGCACTGGATTCTGTTGTGGCTTGTTAAAGAGAAAAATATTTGAAAAATAAATAAAAGTTGTAGACAGATTAGCGAAAACAAGATGCCTTTTAAGCTCAAGACATGACACAAGTGGTACTCATGAATTTACAAGGCTGCTGCAGCTCCGTGCCAAAGTAATATTCAGCAGAAACCCAGAAATCACCAGATACAAGTTTTGTTTTGAACAAAAGTGGCTGTTCCTTTCTCGATGGTTTTGTCTGTCCCTCCACATGTGAATCTGATGAAGTTTTCAATGCCGACAGTCGTTCATGGCCACTAAAAGTTGCTTTCCTTTTCAACGAGATTACTCCACCCCACTCTTAAATATCTTCTGGCCTATAAAAAAGATTTCACCATGTAAAACTGCAGAGAGAATCAAAGAAATGAAAACAAATATTTACCAGCGTACTTAATTTGGAAAAAATAACTGGTTCATATACATTTAATAAATACACTAAGGCCTCATTTGTTCATAAAATACCAGTTATGAAAATAAGGTATTGCTACAGCTTAGTGCAACAGGGCCAAATACCTTTTCCTGGACATTTCAGCCCACCCTAAGCGTATGTAATTCTAGGACGCTGCTGCATCTTCCTGACAGTGAATGTTTTTGTCTATACTTGTTGTGCAACTTTTCAAAGGGTAATAGACTTATTGTATGACAGCACCCTTTGTTGCTCCTCCTAAAGTAAAATAGTGATCAGGTGGAGGGGTTTCATGCTGGCTCAGCTGGCAATGGATAGCGTTTATTCATGACAAAATAGCAGGTTCAAATAAATATTTTTGTTTCCCTGGGTTTGAATTTTTTTTTTAACAAAAGTATTTAAGTGAGTTAATATTTGGGTCACCACCTTGGCTCTAGCTGTTGTGAAGAGCAATCCCTCCTAAAGTGGAGCAATCCCTCCTAAAGTGAAGAAATCCCTCCTAATGTAAAGCAATTAACCTCTGCTCTTCGCTCTGCAGGAAGACACAGTCGAACAGCGTCAAAAGGTGTAAATTCACAGAGTCCAGCGGCGGAGTCTGAGGATTAAGAATATACTTAAGGGCTTTCCTGCCCCAGGGTCACAGGCAAGGGAGGCGTTCCATGGTACCCAGTAAAATATTAGGGACATCACCTGTGTGGGTATATAAAAGTCTAAATAGGGGCTATGGAGGAGAACGAACTCCGATGTGTTCTCTCATCTTAGCTCCAAAACGCAGCTTCTAATTGCTGTGAATTCTTAAAGAAGCCATAAGGTAATGTGCCCCATGCTGCACTTGAGCATTGTCAACACACAAAGTGTTTTTCAGATATCTTTTGTTTCTGGAAGGGATGCAACTTGGTACTGACTGCGGAGAGCACATACCCAAGGTCAGCAGCAGCCGGTATGAGTTCCTACATGGGTCCGTATCAGCCTTTGCACTCAAAGTTTCCTCACTCTGGATTTCCCTAAGTCTGCCCTAGGCTAAATCACTGGCGTGGTTGTCTCGACATGATCTTTACTCAGAACCCTAAATATGTCACTTTGATCCATCTTTGTTCCCTTAATTAATCTGATTTTGAAGTTTATTTACCCCAAATGTATAATTATGTTTTGTATCTGAAATTACCAGACTACCATTACTGAGGATCTAAGTTGGGCCTGTTTCACTGCACGAGATGACAATTGATAAACAGAGTTGGGGAAATGTTCTTTAAGCACTGAGTGAATCTCATTTTGGTACAGGGGGCCAAAAAGGTCCTTGAGGAAAGTATCACCTAATTTCTATTTCAGGGACTTCAATAAAGCAATACATAGATGGGTAATGTGGACCATACCGGGGGTTTTGTCTCCTTCTGGATGAAACAGCTATTAAATGCTTGTCTCTCAGATTCCTTTTGGGAATAAGAACACCTGCGTGAGTAAGGGCTGGAAGAAGAGGATGGCAATTGAAGAACCTAATGGTGGTAAAACGGCTGCTCTGAAAATTAGTTCAGCAGAGTGGGGTTTGCCCATTTTTTTTTCCTTCTCTAAAGAATAGCTGTTCTTCAGGGCATGTCTGAGAGAAAGGGGTATGTTTAATGGAATCCTAATTCAGCTAATCGACGGTTCCAGACATTTCTGAGGAAGTGTTGTTACCAAATGGCATGAGTTAGGGCTGTCGTTTGTGCCTTTACCCCATATCCTCACCGGTCTGCCAAGTGCTGAATAATCTGGCCATAAGTAATGGAAACATATTTTATAGTTCTTGTCATTTCATTTTCCAGTGTGCTTTTGTCATATTCTTTTGCAGCCGTAACTGAAAAAGAAAAAAAGAAGAAGAAAAAGCTTGGGAGAATAGACAAAAACTTACAGTGTATCCTGGGAATGAGCACTTCCAGAGGTTTTGAGCTGGGAGAGCTCTGAACTAGAAACTGTGAACTCCTGAGGATGTAAGGCAAGGAAAACAGATAGAGCCTAATTAGGTTGAACCATCTTCGCTCGAGCATTTTTTATAATCTCTGTTGTTGCTTTGTGCCACGGGGTAGAGGCAGTGTCAGAAATAATTCTTACTGGAAGATTTTAAAGGTTAAAACTAGCTTTTGCTGATAGAGCAAACAACGAATCAGTGGCTAGAGAGAAGCACGAGAGTTATACGCTCCCTGCAGAGGAATACTCGATAACAAACTCTGACCCAGCGTGTAGCAGCTGCACTCTGTGAGGGGGCTTAAGAGAGTGTGACAGCCATCCTGTCTCAGAGTGAGAAGGGCAGGGACATTGTGTACACGTAAAGAGGGGTGTACCAGGGACATACCTGGCATGAGGTGTTCCTTCTTCTAGCTGGAATAGTTTTGAAGACCATACATTCCAGTTCAGATATATGATTTTGAGAATCTCTTCTTCATCACAGTGTGCTGGTTTGGGCTGGGATAGAGTTCGTTTTCTTCATAGTGGCTGGTATGAGGCTCTGTTTTGGGCTTGTGCTGGAAACAGTGTTGATAACACAGGGATGTTTTCGTTATTGCTGAACAGTGCTTGCACAGCCTCATGGCCTTTTTGGCTTCTCACCCCACCCCACCAGTGAGTAGGCTCCCTGTGCACAAGGAGTCGGGAGGGGACACACCTGAGACAGCTGATCCCAACTGACCAAAGGGATATTCTGTGACGAATGATGTCATGCTCAGCGTATAAAGCCGGGGGAAGAAGCAGGAAGAGGGGATGTTTGGAGTGATGGTGTCTTCCCAAGTAATTGTTACTCACGGTGGAATCCTGCTTTCTTGGAGACGGCTGCTGATGGGAAGTAGCAGGTGAATTCCTTGGTTTGCTTTGCTTGCATGCAGCTTTTGCTTTACCTGTTAAATTGTCTCTGTCTCAACCCATGAGTTTCCTCACTTTCACCCTTCTGATTTTCTCCCCCACCCCACCATAGGGAAAGTGAGCGAGTGGCTGTGTGGCTTCGTTGCTGGCTGGGGTTAAACCATGACACTCAGTCAGTAGTACATTTACATTTTCTCCACCATCTGTCGGGAGTACCTGCATTGTCTGGGGGTAACACATTTCGGACTCGAAAGCCAGATGCCCTTCCAGGTAGCTGTACCCATCCATAGTTCCTGGACCACCTGTCTGATCTTCCCCTAATCTCCGTGCTGTTTCTGCAAGTTAAGGCTTAAAAATACTCCTAAGGAAACACTGAAATTTTGGTCTTGTGATAGCCAAGCCTTCACTGCTGGCACTCCAAAGAGATTTTTACTCCTTCAGACAGCCATATGATATCAGCACAGCATACCAACTAACTGCACGGACCGATTCTAGCCAAAGGAAACATACCGAATTGAGCTTCACGCACCCAGAGGAGTCACAGAGTCCGAGCACTTTATCAGCCATCTAGCAAAGAAATCGAAGACATAAGAGATGAAAGAAATGATTGGTCACCTAATCTCCTTTTTTGTTTTTGCTGGTCTGGTTGCCTGGGAGATACTGTATTAAAAGGAGTGGTCCACATATTCCCCTCGCTTATGAGCTGCCTCATTGTAAAAACAGCATTTAAAAATAAAGTTTAAAAATACTTGTGGACTGCAAATGTTATTGTGTCATTGTTTAGCCAAGCTCAAATAATTTAATACTTTCAATATTCCTTGTAAACGATCTCTTCAGGCTTTTTTCTGGGTTTCTCTAAATTCTATCCAGATTTTCCTACTGAAATCCATAGAGCAGAAAAGGTCTATTCGGACCAGAATGCCACTTTTTTTCTGAATCAAAGTCAGAGGCTTGGTTATAGAGAGTGCTTTAACACATTTCATTCCCTTTTCCTATTTTCCTTTCTTCGGTCTCTCTAAAAAGCTTCCAGGGCCGTCTCCCTCTGGTTTTCCTTTTGTGGAAATGGAAGCTGGATATTAGTTCAAATAACTTTTTTTTTTTCCCACATGCTTTCTCCTTGGGACGCACGTGCTTGCTAATAAATATGCTTCTATATTGAAAATAAACTCAGTGCAAATATTCGCCGAGGTTAGTGTGACGTTCAGTTGCTCTGTCAACATTACCAAATTCGAGGAATGGACAGAAGATACAGAATTCTATGGGTAAAATTTGGGGTTACAAAGAAGAGATTTGGGAGGGATGCAGGAGGTCCTGGAGGAGAAGTGATCCTGCCCCACGGGAAAGGGAAGCTCCATTCCTGGGTAGGGCTCAACTTGTTAATATGTACCATACACCGTTACAGCTTGGGCAGGTGGGGAGCAGCTGCAAAGAGGATGCTGTAGCTACCAGGGAAATATTTCAACCTAGCTGGTAATTTTATAAGTCCAGTTGTAGCAGTGGTGTGATGAGATGCTCCAGGGCAGTGTTTCTAACTTCCCATTGCTGGTTTTGCCAAAACTGGAGAGAATTTACCAAGGTGAAAAGACTGGAGAAGTGGTAGCCACCTGATCTGGCATGTAATGCTGGGTCTTGTGAGAATTTGGCAACATATTCTAGCCTTGAAAGTAACTGATATCCTAAAAGACTAAGTCCTAGACACACAAAACCATCTGGTTTGGAACACTGCAACCTCAAAATTTTTGCGGAGGCACATGGAGTGAGATATAACATCATTCCTTTTGCTTAACGAGTTTGTTAACAGGAAATGTTAAGCAAATATGAATGTGATGTTCTCTAGATTATTACTGCTTATAGAGGTAAATTTTGTGATGTGCTGGAAGTGTTACCAGCCATTAGTTTCTGAGAGAGTCCACACAGCTGAGGAAGTAGATCGAAAAACATTCCGGATAGTGTAGCAAATGATTTCATTACTGGCATTCACATTGCCTCCTGCTTCATGATTTTTGAACGTTCATATGAATGACAAGAAAATTTACAGACAGCTGGAGCACTCTGCGTTAGTGTTCATATATGTTTAACATTCATGGGCACTTGCACTATATTCACATCTTTCCGCCACTTTGAAAAGGTCTCTTGACTAGTCTTGCGAAGTACAAAATAACTAAAACTTTCATGGCGACGTGCGAACAATTGTTCAAAAACTGCAGACAGAACAGGAGTCTGATTGCCATTTCCAGCGATTTGCTGCTTAATGCCCAGAATATCACTAAGCCTAGATTGCAAGCAAAAAAAGAAAAAAAAAAAGAGGAAAGAAATCTCCAAATAAATATTAGCAAGACAGTAATTTGATGCTTTCATACATCTGTAATAGGTGAGACTGTGCTGAAGGTCTTGCACCCATGACAAGTACTGTACTGGACATACTGTGGCAGTTCTGATGGAGGAAATTTCGGACTCTATAGTGTAGATGGTGTTACAAGATCCAAGAATGGAGAATCATACCCTATATAGCAAATCAGACTGTCAACAAATGCGTTCTAAACTGNATTCTATGATTCTATGAGGAAGGCTGAAATATTCGGTCAACAGATAACCATTCACTTGTTTGTTTAATGAAAAAGAAAAGCATCTTTTTCCAGGCTGCTTGCCGTCTGTGCACAACTGGATTTTCCTATGTGGCAAGCTAAAAAAAAAACAAAGGGAGGGTAGTAGAGAAGAGCGGAGCTGTGCTCTGATGCATTCCCTGCTGTCTGATTGCTCTGCTCTTTAATCTCTGCACTAGCTCATAGAGGTGTTAACAAGACTGGCAAAAGCTGCTGGTGTAACCTGCCTCCTGACAGCCATTTGTCCTTCAGTACCAATGCCAGGCGATTAGAAATGCCTGCAAAGTTCTTTTAGTTCATAAAAATTTCCAGAAATATTTGCTTCGTATAGCTTTTCAGGCTAAATGCTGCTCAGACAGCAGGCTAGGTATGTGAAATCCATGACTACAGAAGTGTGTTTTAAAGTCTCCAGGCCATAAGTTTGTTCCTCCTGCCCAGGAGAGAGGAAAAATTTTATGAACTGGAAAGAAAAATAAAAGGAGGTCAGGGACAAACCAGGGGAAAGGAAAAGTAAAGCTGTAGAAATACAGGCAGAAAAAGAGACATGTATTATATTAATAATGCAACTTTTTAATCAGTTGTTGTGGCATTCAAACCTTATGTCCAAAAATAGCTGACAAAACTGGAGGCTGATACTGGGATATCAGAAAGTTCAGTAAAGCTAATTTCAAAGCTTAATGCTTGGCAGAAGTAATTCACCGATACGGTACATATGATAATTATTAATTAATAACTATATTATATTTTTTGTAATACATATTATTGTAAATTCCTATAATACTAAATGATAAGCATGATAAAGTTATAGAAAATGACACAAACCCTGGTCCTGACAGTTTGGAGCCTAAATAAAATTAGCAAGCTTACTTCATCATAAAGATGTCTAGATATTAGGGGAAGCTGAAGACAGAAGTTGTAGCACCTATTATCATGTTAAATATTTCCTGCCAGACATTCTTAAGCTGATGTACTTATCACTCCAGGTTTCACAGTGTGAGATTAAAAAAATGTGTGTAGTGCACCATCTAAATATTGTTCATCTGACATTGTTCATTACGACATAAGTTTGTTGTAAACAAATGTGAATTCTTCGTTCAGTACACAATCTATTTTGTTTTCCTCTTTTTGACAAAGCTACATGTGCTCTTCCCTGTGTAAGAGAATTTCATGGTTTTCTACTCTGATTCAGTTTTTGTGACCTAAAATATTGATCATACCTCCTGGTAATGTAATTAAGGACATTTGATATGCATGTAAGAGTGGTAGCTGCTAATGTCAATTCTAAATTAAACCTGTAAAACCTTACTTGTGAACAGAAAGATACTGGCAGCATTTTAAGACTATACTTTTTCCTCAAAAACCTGTCCAAAATGGTCAAAATAGGCTTTAAAACATTTACTGGAGAGATAACACTAGTTCCAGTGACTAAGTGGAAAGGCAGTGCCAGATTGTGTAAAAATTAGTAGCTCATATTATGTAAATTTTACATTTACATTTTAACAAGCCGATTAATAACTAAATTGTCTTTTCTAGTTGACCTGGGTTCAGCTAGGATAGGGTTCATTTTCACCAGAAACTGGGAGGGACCATAGCTGGGATAGACACTGGACCCAGCCGATGGGACATTTGCAACCACATTGATGTCATGGCCACGATATAAGGGGGGGTGGGCAGACCAGGCGGTGAATATATTGTTTTGTCATGTAGGCAAATCTCTAGTTCAGCTTCTGTGGAACAAGTAATGATAACACAGATACTGTTACAATAAACGGTATCACAATGAGCAGTGTCAGAACAGAGACCAGGGCTCAGAGGAGCAGGAGGAAGCTGAAGGGCTAAGCATATGCTCTGGGTAGCAGTGAAAATTCTGCACTTTCTCCGGTACAGTGATTTATTCAGGAACATTCAAATTACAACTTGTAATGAAGGAAGGGGGAGAAGATAGAATCACAGAATAATTAAGGCTGGAAAAGACCTCTGAGATCATCGAGTCCGGCCTATGACCTACCACCACCACTCAGCTAAACCCTGCCACTAAGTGTGGCATCCATCTGGATTGTCTTCATACTCTTATTTGTCATTACAAGGTATTAAAATCTTTAAACACAAGGTATTAAGACATTTATGAATATGTTAAATATTAATGGAGGAACACCTCATCTTCAAACACTAAGGAATTTGTCTTTCAGAGGAGTGAAAAACAGCTCCCTAGAGTGGTTCAGAACCAGTGGCTTGCTTAATTTGTTTTACGTGTCAGCTCAACTTGCAGCCGTGGACATGAGAAGGAAGGTATGTGAGTGTTCATCTGCATGTTTTCATAGTGAGTAAGCTCAATGCTATTTCACCCAGATGTTTCTGTAATGTGGTACGGCTGGAAAGTTGACAAGGTCCACTAGGCTTCAAAGATCCACAGCTTAATATGAGCAACCCACTATCTGAAGGTTTAACCTCCTGTAACGCCACTCGATCTCATTGGGGAGATCTTTCTTAGTACCGTATTTTGAATCCCTCTTGGTTTTCTTGGTCTTTTGTATCTAGAAAACAAGCTTTCAAATATGTGAAAGAAATAATTAGATGAGATAAGACAGCTGGAGAAGAGAGCAGATGAAGCAAAGCCTGAAGAAGCTTGTCTAGATTTCAGCGATTTACTATACTGAAAAGATGCCCTTGTTTTAGCAAAGAAATCTTATTTCATCACTGGTACAAGGTGAACTTGCACTTGGAGAAAGAGAAGATACTGGGGGATGTAGGTTTCTAGTCCTAATATATATGCTATGCCATATAAGGTTGGTTTGCAAGGGTCAGAACATTTGTTGAATAAAAGCCCTCCTTAGATTGAGATAGGCGTCACAAATCTGTTTCAAAGTGTACTCTACTATAGCTTCTACTTGAGGTGATTTTTCTGCATTCAAATGCCAGCAAAAATAGAGATATCTCATTTTGCTTGTCTTTGCTATAATATGACAAAAGGCAAAGCCTGGGTTGGGAAATTTGGACTAGTTTTTAGGGCAGAAACCTTGGTAAGCTGTCTCCATTTCCCAAAATCTAGCAGAATGGGTTAGGACACTGATGTTGCATGGCTTGCTTTAAACATACACTGTGATCCAAAATTAGATCCACCTGAGGATTTTCACTGCCCTAGAGGTGGTAGTGCCTCAGCTGCCCAGCAGCCTAGGAATTCCAGGAACAAGAGACAGGATTTCCCGTAAACATTCTTTTATTCAGAGATTTTTTTTATTTATTTT
>WEIS01051524.1:0-24668 GCA_013389965.1 Todus mexicanus | reverse complement strand
ATATATGAAACTGATCTCAAAATAGTACTACCTGATCCTATTTAATTTTGCTGAGTAAGAGTGGCATGTCAAGCTTCTTACTTTCATATTATAATTTTGAATTTCATATTTGTACTTACTTTGTGGTTGGGGTTTTTTTTAGTTTTGGTTGTTTGAGGTTGGTTGGGTTTTTTTCTTGCTTTTTTTAGTACGAAACTAGTTCTGACTCAAAACACTTTCTGGTGAAAAGTATTGGCGAGCATAGAAACGAACTGGATTAGAGTTGCTTTTACCATTTCGTTATGGAGAAAATATTTCCATTTTTTCTAGATTAACTCTTTAGCCGAGGGATGGTGTTTTGGTTTGTGGTGTGTTGTATTTTTTTCACAGAAGTGTTTTGGCAAATCCTTCCTGCCATAAGCATTTGGACGAGTAACAACCATTGTTATAAATACAGGTTAAGTGGATTCTGTTTGTTATTGGTTGTGGAAAACAGAAAATGTTTGCTTATGTCATGAGTATTAATTTCTAATGCCCATTGGATGGCTACTCGTGTTTAGGCAAAAACATCTTTAGTAGCTTCATTCATCATCATATGTGAAATGATAATAATATCTGTGTTTTTTCAATTCCATCTCAATATTTACAAAGCTCGAAGCTGCTTTTTCCCCCCCCCAGACTGATTTTCTGAAATAAATGGTAGCAAAAGGAGAACTGTTTCTCCTTAGGTAAACTTGGCTCTTTTCACTATACTAATTAGCTGGCATTGATTAGCACAGCATACTGAAAATATATAACGTGTCAAAAGCTGAGCAAGTCTCATTTATCTGTACAAACATTGCTATTTCTTTAATTTCCGTGAGGATTCAGTTTTGCTTGAGAAGCTTTATTATCTGGCTTAAGCTATGACACTATCTACCTGCAAATATTTTCAAAGCATATGATACAAACTTGACATCAGTGGAATGGACTTTTCTGTTGTCTTTGACATGATTTGGTTCAGATATAGAATATACTGAAAATACTAAAAAATATCTCATTATACTGAGATACTGAGCTAGGTTGTGACCTGACTCTGTTCAGAAAACATAAAAATGCTGCTCTGTCTGGAATGAAGAACCACAGCAACAGAGATGCTCATTCCAAGTCAACGACCATCTCCTTGTCCAAGAATGCAGGGCTGTGGTTAGAGAAGGGCAGTGGCCACACACCAGCCTGCATCAGCCAGAGTAGCCCTATTATGGCTTTTAATATACAGGCCACTTAAAACTACTCTGAGAATTAGAATTTTAGAATTAGATTTTATCTTTAAATGATTAATAACACCATAATAGTAAAATCTCTACAGGGTTTCATTTGTTCTCTATTGTTTTTCCATTATTCACTAGTAGAGGGTTAAAACTTTTGTTCACTAAAAAAAAAAAGCACTTGCTAACTTGTTTGTATTGGATGAATGTTCTACGGTCAAAAAGAATTTTCAGTAAGCAGTGCTCTGAGTTGATTATTGACCATTGCTATTCACTAGGGAAGGCAAGTTCCATGGAAAATAACCTGTATAATGCTTTTTATGAAATACTTTTAAAATACATGTAATCTATAAAAGAATACAGAGCATGAAAATTATTGTGTGTCGGCAATTCCTAAAAGTTATTTGGAGGAAAAATGTTATACATCCACCGGCTGAAGCAAGCAAGGATCCCTATTAGTCTAAGGTGTATCAGCAGCTCAGAAATATTTACTCGTTTTAGAAAATCTGACTAGGAACCGGTCATGTTCTGGCAGGTAACGTTGCTTGACTCTCAGAGTAAGGTATTACGTACTTTTACTTCCTTTTAAATCAAATTCAATTAGACAATGATGCTTTAAAGCAATCAAGACTGAAGTAATCATCCAGTGGAATTAATATGGTCATGTTGAAGTGAAATCACTGTTTTGATTTCAGTTCTATCTTAGGCTGCAAATGAAAAATGAAACATTCACGGTGAACTCAAAGAAAAGGGGAGTGCTGCCAATTATGGGACCTTTGAGAACAGAAGTCCAGACGAGGAGTGTGCTGGCTTGTGCTGGCTAGATTTTGAAATGCATGAGGGAAGGCAAATCGTCCTTTCTGTGGCCTCAATTGCTCCAAGAACAATAAATTTGTGACTGCAGAGCTGCTGTTCAGGAGATAGTGAATTAAAGAGACAAGAAAAACAAAACAATCATATCAAGGTGTGTCACATTTACCTTCACGTTTGTAGCTTTTTGTAGAAGTAACTCCCACTTACGCCCAGGTGGAAGTACCCTCTTCCCCAGGTATTCTCCAGGGAAATACTTGTGGGTAGTGAGCTTCTGTAGTGCCCTCTGTGGACCCACTTTCTCTAGGCATGCTAGAGCTGAAGGTTGAGGTTTCTTGAGATGACTACAGCATTTCAACATCTCTTTCGTTTTTATAGAATTTTGGGTTACTTGGGCAGCTTGAACATTGTTGGCTAAGAAGTTCAGAATAAGGAGTCCTCTGTTTTCCCAGCTCCCATGTGATTATAAACCAGCTGGCACACAACACCAACAGAGAGATGTCTCATCTCTGGTTCCAGATATTTCCCAGTCTGGTCTTTGAACATATGCAAGAGATGTAATTCCGATTCACTCGGACCATCCTGGATGAGTTCTCAGGGGTGGACAGCACATATGTCCTCTCACTTCCTCACCTATCCACAGTCATGCCTTACCCATTTTTCAGATTTGGGTGACGGCGTGGAGTGTTGATGAGCTGGTTCAGGCACAGCAAGCAAGATGGTCACTGGCCTTTTCACGATCACCATGATGTGCCAGCCACGTGTGCCCTACCTTGAAGAGCCTATGCAAGAGGGACACTGGAAGTGGAGGCGTCTGCAGCGTGGATGTCAGTAGAACTGGGTTGGCCTCAGTGGGAGCCATCTGATGGGGTAGATTACAGGTGGCTGAGGAGGCTGACGAGATAATAACTTCCCCTATTACATTTTTCTATAGAATTAAAGCTTAGGAACGTTCTATAAAATGACAAATTATTATGATAGTCTGGAGATTCTTAGGATAACAGTGACTCTTAAACCACATTATTTTTCCCAGAGCTGCATATTTTCTTACAATCAACCTGCTGATTGGAGAGACTTACCTTTCATCACGTATTTGTGTCAGAACCTGAAAGAGCGGTATCATTTTGCAAAGTTATAAACGGAAAACACGTACAGAATTATCATTTTCTGGGGATGCAAAACCAGAGAGTATATCTTTCATTTCAGTATGCGTGGCAGATAGATTGCAAATATTCATATCTTGAATTCAGGCGCTCATAAAAAAAAAAAAGTCTTCCTAGTTGCTCAGTTCTTGCTGTAAATGATAGATTCAGGTCCTGTGAACTATTTCAACAAATGCTTTAGTTATGCATATCTTTTCACATTGTGCACTGTGTGTTACTCTTAATTGCTTCAAAATCTTGATTGATTCTCCTTACTTTTTAATTTAAAACCATTTTAATGAGTATTTTATAACATTTTGAATTTTTTAGAAATATTGAAGTTCGACACAACTCCTGTGGGGGAAAAAAATCTATCTAATTATTGCATGGTAGAAAAAATGGGAACCTGGTCAAGGGACTTAAGATGATACAGATCTAGGATGTATTCCTCTATAGGAAGCAGAAAGTCTTGAGGGCACCTGGTTTCTGTGAATGGATTGCAAGAGGAGAAGGTCATCAGTCCTGGTCAGACATGTTTTCTTGCCAACAGATGTTTGTGCGGATGAAAGCTCTGGGGTTGCTGATGCAGCGACATGAGTTGAGAAAAATGGGCTCAATAATTCGGGGGTGGGGGTGGGGGAAAGACAGAGTTAAAGCTATGTTTGTGATATTAAGACAAATAGGTTGTTTTCTTTTGAATTGTTTCTGCATATTTCTCTGAAGATGCTGCTACCAACACCATCTCTTTATTGAGCAAGTTCACTTGTTGAATAAAATTCCATTATTTAACTGCTCTGTGCTAGGCAACTTTTCCAAGGGATTATCAAGTGAGGTTCAGTTTTCAAGAGAGGGACTGATTTATCCCTTTTCTTTTAGAAATCCTATAGTTTGGTGTTAACTTCTCGTTGCGCATGTTGTTTTCTGGTACATCTTTATTCTTAGCTATAGGAGAACGAATGCATAAATAAAAATCCACTGTTCTTCTGCTGCTCTGCTGCCATTTAAATCCCTATTTATCTCACTCTAGAATGCCAGAGAGGAAATTTAATGTTGAGTATTGGTTCAATAAATGTCAGGCAGGGCAGGCAGTTTATATCTTCTTTTGCAATAAACATTTAGTTCTCCTGACAAAGACAGCATCAGAATGTTGGGTGGGAAAAGCTGACCTCTTCCTCTTTCAGCTGAAAATGTGGAGTGGTGATGGTGACCACGCACACAAAGCTGAATTTCCAGAAGTGGTTGATGTGATATCAGGGATTCAAATGTTTTTTCTGATAAAAATAAGCATTTCTTGTTTAGGAAATTGAATTACATGAGACTTGGTCTTGCAAAATGTCAGTGCAATTTTCCTCTCATCTATTGTATTGTGTAGGTTTAAGCTTCTCGTGAATATAGTCTCCTTGCACAAACTATTTGTTGTATGCTTTGTTCTCATTACAGAAACAGACAATTACAGCTCTTTACCCATCAGGTTAATGAATGGCATGAAACTTACTGAGGTAAATTTGCTAGTACTATAATCCAAGGTGTGCGTTAGTTAGGAAAAGCCAGAAGTACAGATTTAGAACGTTAACGTCTTGCAAGTTATCTAAGTGTTGTTACCATGTCAGGTGAGTTAAGGTGACAAGTTAAAGAACTTGCTCTGCAATTATTTGTTTGACGCATAGTTAATGTATGTCCTGTGCATTTTTCAGTGAGGAAATCAAGACACAAATGGATTTTTTTCTGAAACGAAATGTTTATCAGTTAGAGGTACTAAAGTTAAATCTCTTGAGTATCAGGTATTTGCCGTACCTTTCAAGATGGTCCTTCCCCTCGGGTTTCATTAGGAGACTTTGTAGTAACTAAGCTTCATTCCCAAGGGAGCTTCCCTAACGTGATAAAGAGATGCCATGAATAGACTTAAAGATGTGTGAACACAACTACGTTAAGATTGGAAGTCTATACGCCCGCAGGACTTCCTTGAAATGCTGGACAAACTTTGGTGATCTGCAGTTGTCTAGGGTTGCCAGTTTGGTACAAAATGGATAATGGTTTGCAAAGGCTTACGACATTCAATGTGTCATATTGAAAAGTTCAGTTCTGTGATAGTTGGAAGAATGTAACAGCAGCAGGTTTATAACATTTTTTAGAATCAACTATTATGTCAAATGCATGATAAATATAAAATACAAGATATATAAATACGCATATGCATTGTATAGACATAATTTCCTATACACACATAACATGTAGTGCTACATTATTTTATATTCTTTGCCAATACCAAAGATCCTTCCTGATGAGCTTTAAATATATCTAATTAAAAATTCTCCTCAGTCTTCAAGTCTAATATTTCTCATTTTCACATATCCCCGTGACTGATATATGTAAGAGTCTATTTCTTTACAAGCTTTTCTTATGACCTTTCTGCTTTTGCTTTAAACTTGTGTTTAAAAAGAGGAGAAAAAAAAAAACCACAACAAAATGAATCCTGCATTATGAATAAAGAATAGAATTAGAAATACGTTTTAAAGATGGGCTTTCTTTCCAAAGTGTGGTGAGTCCTTTATCTTACAGCTCTTCTCTTTCAAGGTATGTTTCAGCTAAGTATGTTTAGCCAAGTAAGAATTTCAGTCCTTTTGTCCTTGATAAAATAAACAAGCTTAATCAGACGGCTAACATGACTCCAACCATTGACAAAACATAACTTCCAGCCTAGAAGAGCAGAGAAAATTTACAAAACCTGTCTCTAAACTTATCCCAGGCACTTCAGGCTGGATGAAATCCCCCACCATCAGTTTATTTTTTTGAGTTTGATGAATACTGAAGCACTGGAGAGCTGAGGAATTGAGGTATGTGGAGCTGGTATGTTTCAACCAGCTTGTGCTTGTATTTAAAAAGAGGAAACGATTTCTTCAGATCAAGTGGCTGGATAGGTAACAGGTCAGTGGGAAGGGATCTGATGCTCCTAGCGCGTCACAAGCTGAAATGTGTAATTGCTAGAGCAGCCCTTGTTAGGCTGGGAGTTACGGACAGCGGTATCTGTCGCAGGACTTGGTGAGCAGCTCCTCTGTGCTGCTGTGCACTGGTGACACCTCAGCAGGCACACTGCAGTGCCCCACTGCCTGGGCATGGCCTCGAGGGGTGCAATAAGGGCAGGCTCGTGTGGAGCACGCCACCCTCAACAGAAAGACTGGTTCAATAGGATTTATCAGCTTTGACACAGGAATTCTGGAGGAGTAGGAGGACTATGGTACATCACCTGGGCACGTGAATGCCTCTTGCAAAGAAAAGATGCTAGAGAAAAGGGAGAGGAATGGTGTGATTGTTCATTGATGCTAAGCCAAATGCTGCCACAATGCTGGCTGGGGGGTCCCTCTCTTAGACTGGGTTAAGCAGGGTCTGACAGTGAGCGCCTGGCAGACTTAGGCAGGCAAACAGCTGCTTTCTGAACTTGGATTTAGCTGGGACAGGAATGGCGCATCAAAATTCTCCTAAACAGATGCGGAATTTCAAGGCACGGGGAATCACGAAAGCTGCAGAGTGTGGCTGCTGAGTGTCCTGGGCTGACGGATTGTAGATGTCAGGCAGCAGCAGGACTGTGCCCACAGACTGTGGTGCCTGTCTTCTGTCTTTGGGGTGCTTTGTATTTGTTGGGTGGCCTTGAATCCAACCACAAGCTTTCAGCAAACTACAGCTGTATCCTGAAAGTAACGATCCTGTTAAATATCGCTCACTCAGGCGAGCGTGTCATTCAGGCTGTCAAGAACATAGAAGCTAAGCATGATCATTTCTTCTTCCCTTCCTCTTTCCCAATTAAGAGCTTGTTATGTCTTTCTGATAGTTTAATCATTGAAAATTGTGGCCATGAATCTTGACGATATGCAAATCAGGGATGCCATCTGTTGATCAGTGCTGCAAACTCCCCAGGCTCGGCGCTGAGTGGTAAGCTGGTGATAGGTGTGCTTGCTTTAATATCCCTTGCACATGCGAGTAGTCACAGAGGGGAATCTGATTCAGAGACTTTGGAATGAGATGTCCTCTCTTCGCCCTCAAAATGGGTTTATTTCTAGCAGCAGGTCAGGTTTTGTTACAGACACCCCGTACAGGACAACCAGGTGATCAGGCCTAGTCAGTGTGGCAGGTCCTACTTGACTTCGCCTGATCTCCTGACGCGCTTAGTGGATGATGGAAAGGCTGTGGGTGTTTTCTACCTAGACTTTCATAAAGCCTTTGATGCCGTTTCCCACAGCATACTCCTGGCTGCTCATTGCTTGGATGGATATACTCTTAGCAGGGTAAGAAAATGGTTGAACGGCCAGGCCCGAAGGCTTGTGGCGAAGGGAATCAGGTGCCTTAATCAAAAATGTAACATCTGCTCTTCTGAGTCGGAGCAGTGGCCGATCTAGGCTTCTGTGTATGGCCAGCGTCTTGCAGTTTCAACGCTCCTGGAGCCAGGAGCTGCACGAGAGTTGGCCATGACTTTTGTGAATGTGTCTCCTCCTTTCTTGAAGGCAGATCTTGTTTTGATATCTGCTTGTTCTTGGGAGGTGACTTATATACCTTAATGTGCATTGTGTGGAGAAATGCTTTTTTTCAACTACGATCTGATAGTACCATTTGACTCTGTCTGGTTCTTGAATTGTGAATCATCATTTCCTATTCACCTTTTCCAGCTTATTTAAAATTTTAGAGCTGCTATTCTACATTGCCTCGGTCATATCTTTTTCCAGCTGAGAAGCTGCAGTCTATTTAGTCTCTTCTCACGTGGAGGAATCATTTGACTGACATGGCCAACTTGTTTCAACTTTCTTCGCTGAAAAGCAATTGTACTGGAACCATTTGGGGTCATTAAGGAACTAAGAATCGTATTTTATTTGAAATGACTTAAAATACTGTACTGGACTACCGACAAAGTTGTAAAAATCATATGAAATCCTGAAACGAAGCTTTTCCCCTGCATTGCCCCTAAAAACAACCCCAAACCCAAAGAAAGATCTACATAAAGCAATCGAAAAGGAAATCTCATGAACAGCACTCACTGTGAGGATGTCCAAACAGGGCTCCCTTTCAGGACAAAATCATGTAACGCGTATTGACATTTAGCAGAAGTTGTTACTGCAGATTTAAGCAGAATAGAACACCCTAATTTCATAATAAATTGTTTATGGCTGGAGTAAAGTTAATGTCTTCTATAATCTACAAGAATAGGACCACTGAAACTTCAATTATAATATCATCGCATAATAGATAATTGATGTTTTAGTGGTCCTATTCCTGGTCCATTCCTGGGTTCAGAGGCTGACTTTGAAGTCATCTCTGGACTTGAAAGTTAGATAAGCTTTTTCTTGGCACTGGCTTGCTGGTATATTGATTGCCTTTTATTTTGGGTTGTATTTGCTATTTTTTCTGATTTTTATGTTGTGTGGCTTTTGTTTTTGGGTTTTTTTTTTTAAAGGGCATTTTCTTGCTTGAATAATAATATTTTTACAGTCTGTTTCCTTTTAAGTGCATTTATATACATCAGTGCCCAAAGGGCTACTTTTGATTTAATTTTTAAACTTTTTTTAAAAAAACCCCCACCTTAATACAGATTTCTTATTTTCACACTTAAACTCCTCAGCACCATTAGCTTAACTCTGGAGAGCAGAAAAACAGTTGTTGTGCATCTGAACTCGTAGGTGCCCCTGGGAGTTATTGTGTGAGTCTTCTCAACAAAGACCTTTCAGGTAGATTCTTTTCTGCTCTGCCTTTACTGTCTATATTGGGGAAATATTTTTTTGACTTTGAAAAAACTTCCTCCTTTTCTGTTAGAATGGATCCTTACTATGTCTGGCTCAAAATCACTGCCGTGCTCTGTTAAAGCTCGTCATCACTGCAGAGGTTGGTTCCTCGCGTCGACAGCAGAGTTTGTTTTGAAGCTATCTGTATACTAACATACATTTTTCATTTGATGCGTCCTCATTTATGACTGTCTTGATAACTTGTTTCTTTGCGCATCCATGAGGCTTGGTGAGATACCTCATCAAACAGTTCTCTGTCTGGGCTGAGAACTGAGCAGAAGGAATTTAGTTCATTAACTAACACCTTGAGGTTTTTTAGAAACTGGATTTTCACAGCATCCCATATGGGAAAAGGTCCTTAGACCTACATTTACTGAGGCAGGCGTAGGGTCCAACATACAGATCCTGCAGATGAAAGATGGCAGATTCATCCTGTGAGGATGGAGTTGCCCTTTGCTAGCGTTTTTCAGTTAAAATAAATGCAATTTTGTTACAGTGTAGAACATGACCAACCGCAATAAAATTTAAATTGCTCATTGGAAAAACACTAAATTGAACATAGTTTCTGATTAATAATCTTTATGATCTGGTCTCACTTAGCTTCTAAATGCTTTGTAAAACAGGATTTCTATGAAGAATGGCTGTTATTCGCGTTCCTTTGGAAGCTGAAGTTCTACTGGTATTAAATGCACATGGTTAATAACGGCTTATAAAGATGCCAGAACCCTGGCATCAAAAGGACCGGCTGTATTTGAAACACATACTAAATGTTACTTATTAGCTTACATAACCTACTTTTTCTTTTTCTCCTATTTTGGTAGATTTGCTTTGTTGGCAGATTATGTGAAAACTTGAATGTGGGAGTTTCTTGAATTCATTAACTTAAAAAGTATTTTTTTTAAGAATTAAAGCTAGTTTATGAAGTGAAAGTTAGCGTCAAAACAACAAATGTAAATAACAAAGCAACACAGATTTTAGTGCGGGTTTTATACGTTATGGGATAGTGAATCTAAGATGTGTCCATACTGATGAGACAGATGTTACAGCTAAGTTACTCTAAACCTTGTTACCAGAAAGATTATTTCCCCCTCAGCATGCAATAAACAGTAAATTCATGCAGGTGGACTTAAGGCATTGTAAATTCGAACTCAATACGTTTCTGAAAGTTTGGCTGTTCATCTAGAGCTCCCTGCTTTGTTTTTCTTAGAGGATTATCAGTATTGTCCTTTGACTAAAACACAGCATTAAAGTCCATCATGTTGTCATTGTTCCACTTTTAGCCTTCTACCTAAACTTAACCGGTTACCCAAAAAAGGCGTATTGCTTTTCTAAAGGTAGTTTTGTTCTGCCTCGTATGGACTGCACATTTTTCAATCGATTTTTTGTACTGTGAATGGCAGCGTACCGGCATACTTCTGGAACTGCAGGGATCATTGGTTGTTTGGTATTTAAGTCTTTGTCACATAAAATACACAAACTAAGTTTATAGACTTTCATTATGCAACACTTTCATGGCATACTCAGCTGAGCACAACACCTGAAGCTTGAAGGTATTCTTTTTAATGACGGGGATGTAAGATATGGCCTCCTACCATTACAGTGCTGAAGTATAAGAAGGCATCTGTTCATTCGATGTAAACAGTATTATTATTTAATGTGTCATCATTCCCCAGACAATTGTGTTTCCGTAAGTGCAGAATATACTTTCTGCTAATAAAACTGGAGACAATCATAATAACTAATAGTCTGTCAAGATGTGGCTGATGGTTTATGCTTTGGATAGCTCAAACTTTTGGAAAAAAAACCCCAAAGGTGACTAAAAATGTTATGTGCCTTTTCTTCCTTAATTTTAAATTGAAATAGTTTGTTTTAAACCAAAACAATATCCCTGAATTCTTCGCGATCTAGCACAACATTAGAGAAAAACAAGCATAACATAAACATGCCTAATGTGATTAATTTTCTTTGTCACATACAAGAGCAAGATACAGGGTAAACTAACAGTAGCTCACAGAATGGCATTTATTTCTTCACAGTGTGACTTTTAAATGTCACTACTCTTTTAAATTCAGTTTAAATCAAAGAATCAAATTTACTTTTTCATTATTGTTTTTGTACTAGGCTATAAGAATTTATGGCTTGTTTTTTCTCTTTGTCTCCTCAGTTCCTCAGTCTCTGAAGTACATTAGACTGCATAACATTCCAGGCAGACACACTTGTCTTTGTACGTCACATACAGTGTATTTTCTATATTTACTTTTATTCTTGTAATTACCAGGAAAATTTCCATGAAATGGGATTTTATTTTAGAAGAGTTTACCCACTTGAGCTACTAAATCCATTACAGAGAGAGCATAAATGAACATTGTCAAGGGGATAAGTAGCAGGAGAAGACAAAAACTTACAGAAAAAAAAGTTTGGTTTAAAAGGAACTTAAATATATGTCCAACGTATTTTTAAATTCTGTGCACAGGTGAATATTGTACCCTTACATCTAAAAAGTTTTCTGTTTCCTCCGGGATTCTGCACAACAAGTTTTTTTGTTCTCTTTTATTAACACGCTTTATGAGGAAACAAAATGTTCAGAAAACAGTTATTGCAATATTAGAAAGAACCCATTAATTCTTATCTTTATTTGTTCAGTATGTAATTTCCACAGAAAATTATTTTATTAAAATTGATATGAGCTCCAAGAGAGCATATTTCTACCTCAGATTACTTCTAGGGTTGCAAGTCATCATTCTACTGTGACCTTGTAGGACTGAAAAATGGAAAAAAAAGGAAACTCATGAGCTAAATAACGTGTGAAAATGTGTGAACTGTTTATGTCCCTTTGTGATTTGTATGTTCGTCTTTCAGCATTATCCGTAAAGAATTCTAAATTCTGTCTGTCATAGTGATTCTTCTGTATTGGGCTAACACTGAGGCTGTATTCTTATGCCAACAATAACACTGACAGTTTCGGCTGATTAATCAATTTTTTCTTGGTTAACTTGAAACCACATTTCTACGTAATGGCTATGAAGGCCGTGGATAAGAATTGTTTATACGATTTACATACGTTTTTAGAGAACTCACCGTTGTCAGGAATTGAGAGAAAAATGACATTTATATAACGTTAGCATGTGCTTAGTCTTTGGATATAAAAGGGTTTTTTAATTGACTTAAATAGCGATGGGGATAGGTTGCTCTTGTTCGCTTAAAAACTTGCAGCTTGTTAGAAATCAGCGATGAGGCTATTTTACCGAGCCGGTGCATTGTTGCCTAGTATTATTTCTGCTTATTATATTTAATATTGTATTCTGGTTTTCCCTTCCTCAGTTTTCCCTTTGCGCATCTTATTTTTAAGGGTCCAAAAACATTTGGAAGTTTTTCCAGAAAGGTGTAAAGCAGTAGACACAAACAAAAAGCTGAGATCACAGATTTTGCCCTTTGATGTGTTGGCTTTTAATTAAGGTTGGCTATTGCAATTAATTACAGTGTTCCAATTAAGATCACTAGTTGCTATGGTTATCTCGTTGTTCTAGTCTGTGAACATCCACCGTCGGTCTCGTTGAAGACTGGCAGCTGCCTCGCTGAGAACTAACTTCACGTTGCTCAGAGAGACTGAGAAGCAGTCCTGGGGTGATATTTCGCAAAAATCACAGTTATTTAAACAGTGTGGGGAAAGTATTATTTATACTTTTAAACCAGGAAATTTTGCGCGGTGGAAGCAGCTTAGCAATAAACAGCGTATTGTGTGTTACTGACGAAGAATTCGATATTCTCTGCACAAAGTATCTGTCCATTAAAATAATTCTGTGCACCACCTTGCCACAAGGTCTAAGTTTCTCACAACTTTTTATGTCCTTAACTTCCCTGCCTGACAGAGATTCTTGCCTCTTCAATGAGGGAGTAGGGGATAGAGACAGCAAATGACTCAGGGGAAATGAATCACGTAGAGCACATCTGCAGTTTGTGGATTTGGGCTGCCTTTTCAATCCCAGGCCAGTATTTCCTCCCAGCACAAAGAGGCTTGTGGTCACTATAAACAGGTTTTTCACAGGACTGCCATATGCTACAGAGTTCTTCCTGCACTGAAGTGCTCAGCATCTCCAGAACCGAGTACGTTTATAAAATCATTAATACACTCAGAGACTCTTATCATGCTACTTATGTTCCATCTGAGAAGTGGTAGAGAGAAAAATAGCTGTTTCTATTTTTAGGGTAATTTTCAGTGAGCTTAGACTAAAAAGGTCACCTATGTATTCCTGTGGTGCCTTGTGTCAGGGAACAGGGTCTCTCGGAACAACCACGAAAACAAATAGTATTTCCTAATTATAACAGAGACCAAGGATTGTTGGAGGTGGAATATGAGTCATAAGTCTCCAAAGTAAAGTAGATGTTATTTAACATTTACTTTGCAAAAGCACTTAGAAACATTTTTAAGATTGGGCTCTTGACTAGACTAGACAATTTGCAGACTTTGAGTGAATGACTGTCCTATTTCACTTTAATGAACTCAATGGAAAAAAAAACGGAAGCAATCTGTGCCCTCTGCACAATATAGGTCTGTTATATTTACATCTCTATAAAGGATATATTTACAGCCTATTTGTAGGCATTTTCTTTCCTGAATATGTATTAGGGTGTTTTTCAGTGGTAGCTGTGATGACATGCGGTGCGTGGTGCAGCTGACATGTTTGTCCATGGTTTAGATGCTGTGCTAGCAGGGGCACCTGCCAGGCAGCTTTTTAATAATCTCTCCTCTGTAGCTGCAATATTAGCAGACAGCGTGGAAGAATGATTCCCATTCTAGCAGGAGCAAGATTCTTGTAGAATTGTCAGGGTTGGAAGGGACCTCAGAGATCATCTGGTTCCAAGCCCTGTGACATGGACAGGCACACCTCCCACTAGAGCAGGTTGCTCAGAGCCCCATCCAGCCTGACCTTGAACACTTCCAGGGATGGGGCTTCCACAACGCCTCTGGACAAACCTGTTACAGTGCCTAACTACCCTCGTAAAACTGCTAGATCCCCACAGTATCTTCTTTTTGTTTTGCTCTCTCTCCCTTTTTTTTTTCATTTGCTAGGCTTATGCTTGCTGTTTGTGTTTGTAACATGATGGTATTCAATCTGGACTCATGTCTCACTATCCTGAAATTACTCCGAGTTGTTTAATCATAAAAGTATCCCAAATTAGTTTGGGGGTGGGGTGGGGAAAGAATTAGTGGGTGGTAGTGTTGATTTTTATTCTTCAGAGATGCAATTCACACCAGTTTGTTGCATGATGCTGTTCCTGACTGTGTGGATTTCTCAGCATCTCCACTTCAAACACTGTTCTTTAGTCAAGTATAAAAGTATCATCTTTCTCAGGCACCTTTTTTTCTTGCCTCACTCTCTTTGCAGGCCAGAAAGGCGTGTGTAACTAGAAACATTGCAGACTTCATGTGCGCATGTAGGTGATGTGCAGATAAAATAATCCCCTTTCAAAAGAAGCTTTGTTTTGTTTTGTTTTGTTTTTTTCCCGATTGGAGAAATCAGAGTTGTCTTACTATGAGTTAGATCTATTGTTACAGTGAGCTCAGGAGAAGATGATCTGTCAGTTTTGTATGGTGACGTGATGTTTCTCACAGTGATGTGCAAGAAATGAAACCTCTTCTGTCAGGAGAGGAAATACTTCTTTATCGGCAGCTTTATCACAACTGATAATGCAGTGCTGGTATCTCTCCAGATTGGGGGGAAGAAATATAATTCTTTCTGTTATTTGTCCCATTCTTCTGGGACTCTATAATTACCACATTTGTGATCAGCAGAAGTCATACGCTCACTGCGTAGGTAAATTGAATTACATACATTTGGATGAGAGCAGCAGCTCAACGGAATGACTTTTGCCCTTCTAAGAGTGACTGCTTTTGCACTCAAAGCATGATCTAATTTGGGTTGTGACCTGTACGAGTATTTGGCTAGACTTAAAAGTCGTCCTCTAGGAAAGTGGTACGAAGCAGATTTTGGTACTTGAGACTTTTCCTTAACAGAAAGTTGTTGCTCTGTTTCCCCTCATGAGGAATGGCTTTTGGCTACTCGGAACTTGCTTAATGTGCTTTTCGTAGGTTTTGAAGGAAACTAAACAACTTGAGTGTCTGTTTCCTCTTATCACAAATAAGGCCTTACAGATCTGCCTGAATCTTCTGCTTGGGACAAAAGTCTCCTGGTATGTGTATCTGCGTGTCTTGGGGAAGGAGCGCGTTCTCTCATCTGCATTCATGTCTATTTGCTCATGCCTGCTAAGACAAGCAGTGCATCCCATACTACGTGCAAAATAATGTGCTTGGTTCTTACACAGAGGTATTCAACAAAACACCTCAAAGCATTAGAAAAACTTTCCAGAGCAACCTACTGGGAGTTAGCAGCACTGGGTGCAACACGAGATGGAGGGCGATACTCTGATGTCAACTTTTTCATCAAGTAGTGTCATTAAGAAATGAGTAAAAGAGGTTAATCTGAAGTTTTCATGTCAGATAGGAAAGTAACGATCAAGGCTCTAGGATATACACGATATCAAGTGAGATAGCAGGTAGGAATACAGCGTAGTCCCAACAAAAAGCTTTGTCTCCAATGTCTATGACTTTATTTTTTGATCTTCCATTAGTGTTCTCATATTCATTTTTTTTGGCTGTATACATTCAAGTAACAGCTGGTTCCATGTGATTTAAAAGTAATGCCTGGAACATATATATTTTTTTCAACAGATTCTGTATATATGTAAAGTATATGTAACTACACAATTGTTTTGTAGTAAAAGAAAAAGTATCACTTTATGATCTGGTGGTTAAGCAGAACTAAAAGATAGCTACAAATTCAAGCCTGTGTAGTATGATGCATGTGATGCACAATAAAAACCCTCCTAACACACCCTCTTAAAAATTACTCAATGAATAATGCAGAATCCGTTCAGTAACTTTATATTTGCTGCAGTGAAGTAGTAAAGCATTAAGATGTATCACTCAACTATGTGAAGGATAATTTTAGACAAATGTAACTTTTTGAACTTTTGGTGGAAATTATGGGTAGTAAAATTTTGCTGGTGGTTATATATCAGTGGGAATCATTGCTTGCAAGAATTTGGGCAGGATCTTGACAACTACTAGAGTGCCTCCAGCAGTAAAAGCAGTAATTTTTGAACTTCCAGCATAGTAAAGCTTAGCGTCAAGTTAAAGAGCACTTCTCTTTCTGCTGCTGCTCTGCATGACCCATCTAGGACAATTTATCCTTCTAAAGATACCTGATATTTATGAAAGCATCCTAAGACCCAACTGAGTTGAAAGAGTCTTTGCCTCTTTTATTCTATCCTTATGTTTTTCTTCTATTGGCTTTTACTTACTTCAGACAGCTATTATTTTAGCTATCATATCTTTGACCAAAGAAATCTGAAATACACTCAGAACCTCCTAAATACTACTAGTCATTCCTTTTAGATGATGTGGATGCTTTTAGTCCACATAGGTATGTAAAGTAGCTCTGTCTATTCTGAGACTAGCAAAACCTGGGCAGGAAAGGAAAGTCTCCAATGTTGCTAGTGTTTGAGTTTCCTCTATTTTAGGAACGGTGGTAGAAATCCATCACCTGAAGGAAAAGGCACCATTATTTTCCTAATATACATTAAGGAGTCGTAGCTTTTTATCTTCAGCTTTAGCCATGAAGCTTCATAAACCTTTTTGACTTTCATATTTCAGGTTCAGTGAAATATTAATTTTAAATCTGGTGGTAAAGGTGCTAAATATTGATTTTAAGGCTGTATGTGTTAATAGATACCAGAAAATCCTTCTCTCTGTCACTGACAAACAGAGCTTTTTGTTCATTGCTAGACAAAATGCACTGTTTTCTCTTTAGAAGCTCTATGGTTTAAAAGGTTTGGTTTTGTTTCTTATGTGCTTGAGGCAAAATGTGTAGTAACTCCTGGGAAGGGAAAGGTTCCATGTCAGTTTAAAGCATCATCTGAAGAAATAAATTAAGAGATCTGGTCATTTTTGTAGTATGGATGTTCTTGAAGACCTCAGGTGACAAACATGGTGGTACTGGTTAGTGAATTTTGACCTCTGGATATTATTAAAGCATGAGCATTAGTGGGATATAAGGCAAATATTTACTTGCTATTTTTTATTAACAGTTATTCTAATGTTCTTAAATGAAACCCAGCAGGTGAAAACATCTTATGTAGAGTTTAAAAAATTGTGCATTATATTATACTTCCACTAAGGATTGTATAGGAGTGAAGATCTATAGTAGTAATAAGGAGAAAGTTCTGGTAAGCTTTGCTCCAAAAGAAGTATTGGCTTTTACTGCAGAGCCAACAGCAGTGAAACCTGCTTTTTCCTTTCTTCAGGATCAATGATAATGTTATATTACAATTTTCAGTGATAAATCTGGTTTTTAAAAAAAAGTGGGCTTCTATTGGTTGGGTTGTGTTTGGTTGGTTTGGGGTTTTTTTGTTTGTTTTTGTTGAGTTTTTTATATCTTTAAATTTGTGGTTTGTTGTTTATTGAGGTTTTTGTTTGTTGTTTGTTTTTGTTGTTTTGGGTATTTTTGTTTTTGTTGGTGTTTGGGTTGGGTTTTTTTCCTCCTTGAAGTTCTTACAGTCTAATGAAGTGTCANCTTTACTTTTCTGCACCCCCCAGTGTGGTACACAAGATCCAGCAGTGCCCTTGGTTTGCACACCAATCCTTGGGACTAACTCTAACCATGGAGCGTTCTCACTGCTAGAAGCAGACTCTGTCTGGTAAACATGCTGCTAACTTCAGACAGACTGAGCTGGAAAGTAAAAATCCTAGAACAGAATTGTTCTGTTCTAACCCAAACCAGGACACACTGGAAATTCAAACCTTTTTCAAGATGCTAAATAGGCAAACACATAAACCACAAGGAAAAGATTGTCAAGGAATGGAGGGAAGCTGCAGGAAGGTTATAACGTGGAAAGGAAGGACACGTTGATCTTGAGGGACAAAAAAGGAAAAGTTTCACAGTTCCCTTCATGCTACTTTTTGTTTCTCCTTTTAGTGGAATTTTCAAGTTGGAGCCTTTAAAATCTTCATTCCTTAGCTTTGATTAATATATGTTTTGCTTTATTTACAACAATATTATTCACTTCTTTTTCTCTAGACCATTGCATTTTCTTGACTGTTTAATTTTCTATTCTTAAGTAGATGCATTTTACGTAAGCAAGTACAGGGCCTTTGAATTATACAATATGACACTTTTAAATTCAAGTCAGTATTTAATAAGCAGTTTATGTTTCAGAATGGTTATAATTCATGTTTTCAGATTGCATGTATTTTTCCATTTTCTGCTGTACTAACACATAAATACATAAAATCAGGGATTTTAATCAAAATGCGGTTTCTAGTTCAGGAAAGCACCTAAGCATGCATTTAGCTGAAAATGAACAGAGAGACATTTCCAGAAACAGGACTGAGAGATAACTAACTAAGAATTAATCATGATTAATTAAGAGCTTTGCACTATCAAGGGCACTGCTGGCAGTTCTGGAGCGGTTCAGGCAGGCAGGAATGCATTTTTTCTGTGGGCTTCATAGTGCAGACAGTCGCAAGAAATGAGTTACACTGAGATTTCCATTGTATGACTCATACCACGGTTGTTTCTTAATAGTGTGATTCACACCCATGAAAACATTGTGTAATGAAAAGCTGTCCACTTGGTGAAATCACAAAGCGGAGAACATTTGCATGGGTAGTTGTTTTGGGGGTTTTTAAGTGTGTTGTTTTTTAATTGTCTCTCCGTTTCAATAACCAACTCTCATTATTTGAAGGTTACTTGTGGATTTTTGTGCTGTGCATTGTAGAAGTAGACAAAAAGGTTCTAAATGGTCTTCACATTTTGTTGCTAATTTTAAGAAAGCATTTGACCTCTTCGTTGCAAGTCCTTCTATAAAATCTCTGGTGTTTGGCTTCTGCTTCCCTTCTGTTAATGCTGCTCCTTTGGTCTTTACTGTGTCTGTAACCTAGGGGCTGGGACGCAGAGCCAACAGTCCTACCTTTAAAAGTGGAAGAAGGGAAAAGAGTCACAATGAAAAGAGTTTGGAAGAACTATGCTTATTGCTCCCACTGACATCAGAGAAGCTGGAAGGGAAATTGCCAGCTGCTGTTCCTCAGCGCAGCATACGCCCTCCGAGTCCCTCTGTTGTCCCTCCATGACTACAGTGACCATGAAAGGTGGATTTGACATGGGCAAAGCAGACTTTGGCTTCACTGTCACTTTGCTTTGTGGACAAAGCAGGCAATCTGCTGTTTTCCTCACCCGTGCTCGTGGACATGGTCGAGGAACTGAACTCCCTGCGCCACTCCACTAGTTAGTTGTTGAACTGCTCATGGCTTGCCAACTTGTCGGTTTTGGTTGGAGTGTCTCAGAGCTATAAAGAACAAGGGGTAGGCAAACAAGGAAAATCTATAGTAGTGTGACTTTCTCTGAGCTTATCATTTAGTTTTCTTCTGTAATCAAAAGAAAGACGCTTTCAGAAGGTAATTCATTAGACCTGTCTTGAATGGGATAAATTACTCTGGAGCTGTATAATTATTTCTATTGACTTGGTGTTCTAGTGAGCTGCTTGAATTAGGCACTTAATTTTACATACCTGAAGTTAGGTAAGACAAATGTCTTAGAATAGCACAAGGAGGAAAAACTTTAATGTTTCTAATGCTGGAAAAAGTTGTTGAAAATAAGATGTTGCTTGTAACTGCACTTATTTTATTACCAGCTTTATTACCTAGATGAACGGTCATTAAGTGGTGCTGAGCGCAGTACAGATCCCTATAAGGGACTGTGACTTAGCCACCTAATGACAAGGGATATTCAGATTGACAGTAATGATCATTCCGTGAAGATTGCTTATAAAAAGTGAAGTATTGGAGTCATAGTATCTTCAACACTAAACTGGACTGCATTAAATGCGTCAAAAAGCTCGTTACACTTCAAGAAGATATCCTTAGCTTTAGAAGAGGTTTAATATTCTGAGTCGTTAGTGATATTTTCCTGACTAGTCTTTTGAGAAGCTCCCCCTTGCTGTTCAAATGACAGGATGTTATTTTCTGCCAACTGAAAAACTGGGCAGTTCCGCTGTCGTTCAAATTGAGTGTCATTTGTTTTTTAAAGCAAACGTTTATGGGTCAGAAGTCGGCACTTGGAAATAAGTATTTTTAGGGCCTTTTGGGAGGAGTGGTGGAAAAGCTTAGAAAAGGAAATAAACAATGATAATGAAAAAAACCTCAACCCCCTCAAACCACTCCATTAATAGATACATAACTTTTTCTTTATATATATATATATATCCCACAATGTCTCTGACTTCAGAAACGTACTCCATCTGTCCCGTCTTTGCCTGTTTCCTTGGCTGCACTGTTGCTGCTCTGAATTTCCATAACATGCTGCAGAAGTGTTGAACCATATCAAAAGACCCACAAAACTTTGTACGTCTATCAGGAAACCGCTGGATCTCACTCCATAGAGGGACAGCACAGGAGTTTGGAAGTTGTGTCATCCGATAGCATAAACTTCTGTCCTATCTAAAAGACTTCAGCTTGTTCTCCAAAAACACTCTGTCAACAACGGTAGAGTTTAGTACACCTGGTACAATGACATTAGTGAAAGAGGACCTCCAGTAACAGAACTAGAAGGTTATTCAGTTTTGGACATCGCTTTTTACTTCCACAGCATCAACTGAGCAGAGTGATATAACTGGGAGAGATAGTGCTTGAAGTCGTTTAAATGTACGCTGTGCCTTTTGAAATCGATGAGCTTGGTTCAGCCGTGCCTGTGAGCTGGAATGACCCCAGGTATCGGAACACTGAGATGTAGTGATGGAGGTTATTGTAGCCTGCGTTTCATTTTTGTCTCTAAAATAGATAATCTACAGGTCCCACCTAGTCCTGTCAAGAAGCCTTCATACCTAGCCTTTACTTAGTTTATCTTTGTGTATGACTTACAAATACGTTAAAATGTAGCCATTTATCCTCAGGAACCGACTTTATATAAATTTCGGACAGCTAAAATCTCATCATTGCTAGGGGTATGATGAATGATCAGTATTGACCTAACCCAAATTTAATCCTGAGTCAGATGTGAGGAAGTCCATACGTTACAGGAATTTCATCACGCTGTTTTCCTGAGCCTATTTTCACAGATCAAATGAAGCGATATTTTATAAAAATATTAAAGGCATAAAGTGTATTCATGTAATTTATTTGTTCTTCTCTTTTTATCCAAGGGAAAGCTGTGTTTTGTGACACGTTCATTTCTTAGAAGGGTTTTCTGCCACAAATCCTGCCAGTGCATTTCTTTGTGAATGATAAATACAGAGATTTAGAGAAGAGCGAGAACCTAACACTTAGAGGAACATTTTTATATAGAAATCTTAGTGTTATACTACAGAAAACCACTTTCTGCTCCAATAGAAAAAACAAATCCTCACCTTTTGTTGTTTATGAGATAATAATGATAATTTTCTTTTTCTCACGTCACACCAAAGATACTATTTTCTTTTTTTACCCCCTTTCTTTAGATAACGTGAGTGACATGCTGGTTTATCCCTCAGCAGTTAGCACCTTTTTTATCTCTCTCTACAGTCTCTAAATGAGGTAAGAGCCTGTGCTGCAGAAACAGCTTTTCAGTTTGAGTTCTGGTTTTGTTTATCTTCCCCTACACCTTCTTAAAGAGAGAGAAGAATGAAGTCTTCTCTTGCCACAGTAATTAACAGAAAGTAATAGAGCTCTGAAATGTTCATCAGAGCACTTTAGATACAAAACTGTCACACAGAAACATCGGTGTTGCTGTTTATTCCTGCCACTAATACAGGCTTCCAAATATTACCCTGCAGTGTTTGTGTGTTTAGTTGCAGATTCATTATAATTGTGTAAAGAGTAAAAGGCATATTCAAATAATGAACAGGAACTGCGGACTCCTTAGAGAATAATGAAAAATTTTAGAATTACTTAATAATACTCGAGTGTAATCTGGGACATATTTTCCTCTCTTGAAAGCACAATGCTCACTGTAAATTCTGTGTTGCTGCCTACCAAAGCTTTCCGAGGGTAAGAAAATATATATGTGCACAAACATGTTAATATATATAAAACCAGATAATATCTATAATCTTTTACGCTTCTGAGCAATCAAGCATCAAATTTTCTGTGGTCTTGCAATTGCAATAATGCATCCGTTTCAGCATAGCAAGAATACAGCTGCTAAATACCAAAGCTCTTGTAAGGTATAAATATTCATAGACATATTCAAAAGTGGTCAGCCACAGACCCCCACGTCTGGGTGCTTCCCTGAACAGTGAAAGAGTCGTGTATTTTTTGTCCAAACAGAAGTCTTCTAGATTATCAGCACTACTTTATTTTTTGGCTTTTTTTTCTTCCCCCTCACATTTTCCTAAATTGAGCTGTTACTGATCCTAATGTGTTCTGCCATTATAGAGTATATCAAAGCTTCCTGCCTATCCTGTCACTTTTAGATATCAGGCACAACCTTTGTGCACATACTCAATTGTGGTGGTATACTTGTTTTTCTTTAAAGCACATCGGCAGATGCTGGAGGGAATGTGAGGTTTGGATCAGCTCTGGAGTCAGTCAAGTGTGAATTGGCTATGGATATGTGCTGCCAAGTCTGCAGGGGATTACAAAAGATCTCTTCTCATTTCCTACCATGAGTAAATTCTCAGGGAGTTTGTGCATTCCTACTGGCAAAGAACGACTTATTCAGATTGTATTTCAGTATGTCTCAGTCCGGCTCTAGAAGATTTTTCACGTTCTTGATTTTTCTATGAATCCTTTCTTCTCCAGTAATCCTTATGAGCACTGGATTGGAGTACGTGCATTTTGAACGTGTTGAACTGTTGGCAGGTCCTTTATCACACGTATCAGCTTTCATCCTTCTGAAAGCCTCTTTGCACCTGTGCAGCTTTAAAGAAGGCTCTTAAAGGAGCTGCTCTTGGAATATCCAGAGCAGAAAGCCCCTGAATCCTGCAGAAAAAGAGACTGCAAATTCATTTCTGAATGCAAACTTTGTAACTGAGGAAGCTCACAAGCAGAGTTTGTTCTGAAATTCTGTTCCGTGATTTAACCTTCTTTCAAAATGAAGTACAGCAGTTGGGTAAATGCTGAGTAGAATTTTGAAAGGGGGAAAGGAGGAGGTGAAGAAACAATACTTCTAGTCCTTAACAAGTGCTTTTTTCAGCTTTTACACACAGTCTTTTAATGTCTGAGGTTGTAGACTTCACAGTAGACCTTCTCTATGCTTGTCACTTGAAAGTTCATACTCTGACACTCACTTGTGCAGGATCTGAAGTTAACATCAGCTTTCCTTCATAGCAAAGTCATAGTCTCAAAGTTTTGCCAAGGTCCAGGCTCACTGGTATTCAGGAAACGCCTCATAAAAAATTTAAACTAGCAACCCCCCCCAAATCGTAAATGACTTTCTGAATACATTACCTATTAGAAATCATATGCAACTGCCTGTAAATGACTCGTGTCCACAAGCGGTTGAGCTTCATATATTTTCATGATTCAAGATCCTCTTTTCTTCAGTCCAGCCTTGCTTTTGTTGTATTGAACACGCTGCTCGGAAAGGACCTCGATTCTTCTATGACTCTCCACTACTCTGTCTCTCGTGACTTTCCTGAGCAACCTTCAGGTGCTTTAAGACGATCAGTTTCTGCTAGTGATGGACGATGCCCACATTGTGCTGAGGTACAACTACATGGAGAGTTTGTAAGTCAAATCGTAAGAGGATTGATATATTTTTAACTTTTATACTTACCAATTGCCAGATTGCTTCAGTTGTTAAAGCCGAAGATTATTTTTTTTAAAAAATTATGAGTTTTATTTAAGTTTTCTGTATTTACATTTAAAATGAGAACTTTGTACCCCAAAATACGCATCTCTATCTTGTGTACTTTTCTGAGTTTTGCCCTGATAGTTTCTGAGCCTTTAGAAACAATAAATTTTACACACCGAGCAGCTTTATGATCTAAGAAAGTATTAATATCCTCTCTTACTCTGGGCAACCAAGTATTTGGGTATTGAATCACCTGCTCAAGGTTAAAAAGAAATCTAGGAAAGTCCTGGAGTTTAAAACAGTATGTATTAATCTCAGGACAGTTGCTTATTTTTGTAAGGACATATTTTCCTTCAATAGACAAACATTCACATTAAAACCACTTTTAAGTTACTGCCTTTACAGTCATGATTTTTTTTTTATTTTTACTTTTTAATGTAGAAGAGATTAATTCTGACACGCTGTATGTAGAAGGTAAATCTGAGAATGCTAGTTAAATTTCTTTTTTTTTTTTGTGATGAATGCACCGTGCTTAGGAATGGAGCTCCAATTTGCAATTAGTATTTAAAGCACATTTTTGAATGTATGAATTTTTTTTTATTCCTCGTAAGCGTAATAGTCCAAATGAATCCCTGCAGTTTAAACTGCAGCCTTCACACGCTACTCAGGATGTCAGAGGCGTGGATTTCTCTGGTGAGCAAGCTCCATGTTGTCTGCTGGGGTTTTTTTTAGATACAAACAACAAGAAGTTTCTTAGCAAACGGTGCAACTGATGTGAAGCCAGTAACACCCTTATGCTGGTCAGGCAAATGCTAAGGGTTATGTGGGTTGAAGTATTTCTAACTATCTCTGAGTTTGCCTCACTACTACGTAATTCACAACATGTAATACTAAAAGCGA
>WEIS01051522.1:0-42614 GCA_013389965.1 Todus mexicanus | reverse complement strand
GTCCCTTCCAACCTAAACCATCTCGTAGTTCTATGACCCTGTGGTTGTACCCAGAGCCAAAAGCCCAAGGGCTACAAGAGACGAAAGTCTACTCTCCCAAACCAGAAGAAAGGTTGAAGGGAAGCAGTTTAAAGGCGAATTACGGGACGTCTTGGGTCCTTAGGCTTTTGGAGGAGAAATTCAGGTCGCAGAAGAGGAGTGATTCATCGGGCAAAGCATCTGTGCCCGGCTCGTGACGAGCTGCGGTAACGACACAGGAAACCAGGATGAGGTCCTCAGACCGAGCACGGGTTGAGTCACTAAACAGTGCTGGGGCTTCAGCACTTTTTTTTTCCCAGTGAGAGGCTGAGACGATTTTGTCACGTCTCTTCTGCCTCCGAGATAAAAACCTAGCAGCGTGTAAAGAGCCGTAAGCGGCGCGATCGCTTCTCGGCCGCAAAATTGACTGGAAGCGGCGCGTTTTGCCCGCACCCTTAGAACGGAGCCCCCAAATTTGTCACTGCCTGTCATTTTTCAATATGCTTCTTTGGAAGCCGCGCTTGCTGATGAGGAGAATAATTATAATTTAGCGGCGGTAACTTGGGGCTCCGTTTTCAGTTAACAGCTTGTTTATCAAAACCAAGACCCAGAGCAGCAGCTGTAGGATGGGGAGAAGGAGATTGACGTGGATCGCAGGCCGGTCCTGTGGGAAGCAGCTGAACAGAAGGGAATTTAATGACTACCTCCAAACACAAGTGATCGATTCACTGAACCCGCTCAAGCAAGGCGGCGCTGAGTGATTGGGTTTGGAGAATTCATTATTCATACGTATTTATTGTGGCAACAGAGAGAAGAGACACCTTCGGGTGGAAACGCGGATGAAATGGACTCGCTGGAATCCAATTTTGCGAGGGATATTTTGTTTTCAAATTCCAGGATTGCTGCTCTCCGGTAAGTCACCGAGACAAGCGCAGACTCCTGTGTTACACACCAGCCTGGTCACCAAAATCATCACGGAGTCATTAAAAATCCCTGTGCACACCCACTGAGCCTTCAAAACCAGCAGTGGTCTCATCACATGGCAGGGTCAGCCCAGCCCAATGATGCCCCAGACCCTTTGGCTTCAAGTTGCCCCAGCCAGGGGAGGTTTAGGTTGGAGCTGAGGAACAATTTCTTCCCCGCAAGGGTTGTCTTGGGGTGTCCCAGGCTGCCCAGGGCAGAGGTGGAGTCCCCCTGATCCCTGGAGGGGTTTCCAAGCCTTGGAGATGTGGTGCTGAGGGCCATGGGGTAGTGGAAGACTTAGTCTTGGGGGAACAGTTAGATGAGATCTTAAAGGTCTTTTCCAACCACCACATTTCCATGATTCTTTTTTGGCCTGGGCAAAACCTATCAGCAAGGAGCTGCACCTCATTCTGGTTGGACTCGATACTCTGTAAGGTCTCTTCCAACCAAAACCATTCTATGATGCTCATGGCAGCAAATTGATGGCCCAGATCCAGCTCCACTGATGCCAGCACCAAAATGTCCCTTGACCGGCGACTTTTAGCCCTTTCCTGGGACCAAAAGGTTTCATGTGGAGAGATTTCATCTATCTATCTATTTATCTACCTATTTATCTATTTATCTACCTACCTATCTATTTATCTACCTATCTATTTATCTACCTATCTATTTATCTACCTATCTATTTATCTACCTATCTATTTATCTACCTATCTATTTATCTACCTATCTATTTATCTACCTATCTATTTATCTACCTATCTATTTATCTACCTATCTATTTATCTACCTATCTATTTATCTACCTATCTACCTACCTACCTACCCACCTATTTGTCTATTTATCTATTTATCTGTCTATATATTTATCTACCTATCTATTTATCTACCTATCTACCTACCTACCTACCTACCCACCTATTTGTCTATTTATCTATTTATCTGTCTATTTATCTGTCTATTTAGCTATCTAGCTAGTTATCTAGTTGTCTATTTCTGTTTATTCTCACACACGTGTCTCGCTGGTAAAAATGGCCCGTGATTCATCCAAATCTCGCTTCCACCCTACCTGGAAATCCTATCCAAATAAATGGAAGTCCTATAAAAACACGCCGAAATTAGATATTTTTTTAAAACAGCTTTTTTGCGCCGTGTCTTTGCAGGTTTTTGAGCGGCTGTCTCATTTTCCATCTGACATCTACTGGCACCGTGTTTCCTGGCGCGAGGACTCCGAACGTAATGCCAAGGTACGAAGGCAAATGAGTTGCCGAGCAGCGAAAAGATGCTGATAGACAAACCGCCGCGCGGCAAATAACGTCGGTAATGGAGTTTAAAGACGGTAATTCCCAAAGTAGGGATGACAGAGCACCTGCAACCCACGAGGAAGGCTTTGAAGGGTTGGAGTCAGGTTGTTCTTACTGCTTTTTGAGTTCATAGGCGATGACACTAAGTCAGCGAGGAAAGATGATGGGTGATGGTGTCAAGAAGCGCGACAGGGATTCACGTAGACGTCCCATCGCCCTGCTCCCAAGGAGATAACGTGGTACGGGACGGTGCTGCAAGACCAGAGATCTCTGAGATAACTTGCTAAGAGGATGTGGATGATGACTCCTTGCTTGCGAGCCGCTCGGTGGTGGTGGCGATGACTTCATCTTTCCAACCCCGAACCCACCGCGTCTACACCGCAGCATTCCTCCGCCCTTACGCACACGCTGGCTCCTGAAGCTCTCGTGGGCACATTTTTGAAGCACCTGACTAATGCTCAGATAAATGGGACCTTTCCTGTGCTGAGAGGCAGGGAAATGCCTCAAGGCCAAAGCTATGAAAGGAATCAGTTGTCTCATAGAAATGCTGCTTTTGGAAACCAAGAGGGACTGTGGATCCTCAACATCGGCGAGATTTTGGGTAAGCCCAGACGTTTCTCCTGCTACATCTCCAGGTCGATCATCAGCATTTGCTGCTGAGCACATGTTGATCCACCAGCCTTCCTCAGTCATGTTTCAGCTACGTTAGCACTTCAGGATTAGGCCCTGCCCTGTTTATCTCTCCCACAAGAGCTGCTTGGGTGTATCTTCTGGGTGAGGGCCAGCTGGAAGCGTCTCCAGAAGGATAGTGCCAGCCCTTGGCTTGGTGTGCCCGTGCATGGTGCCCTCAGCCAGGATAGATCCCCCTTTCTCCTAAAGTGGATGGAAACACACATCTCCTGTCTACAGGCAGCGTCCCCTAAATCTTGTCTTGAGGTCAAAGCCACATGGTGCAGCTCATGGATAACTTGGTGCACAAGGGTCAAAGCTTTGGGCTCCTCCGGGCAGCAAAGTGCTGGGATCTGGTGTAGCTGTGTTTGTCCACCTTGTGTTCCTCCAGGCTGAGCTTTCTTGCTACAGCTCAAACAAAATGCTGGGGTCTGGTGTAGCTGTGGTTGTCCATCTTGTGTTCCTCCAGGCTGAACTTTCTTGTTACAGGTCAAAGTGCTGGGGTCTGGTGTAGCCGTGGTTGTCCATCTTGTGTTCCTCCAGGCTGAACTTTCTTGTTACAGGTCAAAGTGCTGGGGTCTGGTGTAGCCGTGGTTGTCGATCCTGTGTTCCTCCAGGTTGAACTTTCTTGCTCCAGGTGAACCACAGATGACCCAAGGTTGTGAAAGGCAGATTCGAGGATTCCCCGGCTTTCCTGCAGCTGAGGATGCCGCCATGCGACGCAAATCCTAGAAGATATACATTTGGGTAGCTCACCTTGCCCATCAGGTGAAAAGATCTGGAGGAAGAGAAACCTGTAACTTTAAATCCTACCACGGAAGCAGACAGCTTGATTTGTTACCAGGTAAGAGAATATCGCTGAATCATTTATCATCCAGAGTCAATTTCCGGCAAGAAAATGTGTGGTTTGGATCTTCTTCTTCAGCATCAGACCATGAAAATAGTTATTTTCTAAAAGCAATCGCTCATGAAGCAACCTGAGCAACCTGTTCTGGTCGCAGATGTCCCTGCTCACTGCGGGGGTTGGACGAGATGAGCTTGAAAGGTCCTTTCACATCCAAACCAGTCTAGGATTCTGTAGTTCTATGATATAAATCTTGCCGATAACCACCCCCAACTTTCATTCCAGTGAAGCACGTATTGCAGGGAGAACATTTTGTCAGCACAAGCCATTTATTTAAGGAGGGAGGAGGGGAAAGAACAACGATGAGCTCTTCAGTTTGCAAGCTCTTCTCTGCTTATTGCCACAGAAGGAGCAAAATTCCAGCTCTAGTTTCTATTTCATTCACATTTAGTGATTTGGTTAGAGCAGAGATGATCTCTATTTCCTTTCCAAATGACGAATATCATGGAGTCGGGAGGGAGCAGCCGTTCCTGCTCTCGGTTAGATGCTTTTAGAACATCTCTATAAACCCAGGGCTTCATTTTTCCTGCTAATGTTGCGTTCTCAGCCCAGGCGAGATAAGGACCCGCTCTTTATTCTTGCCCAAACTACTCAAGCAACAAAACTCTTATCTGGAAAAGACGTTGACAGGAACAGTTAACACACTGTATAATTAAAGCAATAAATTAATTACCAGCCTTCCCTGGTGACTATTAAAGACTCGAGGCAAAAGAGCCGCCTTTTGCTCCTTACTGAAGGATTATTACACTTTAGTTGCCTTCTCCGGGGCAAATGTGGAGCCACCAACCCCTTTGTGCGTGCAGAGTGTCGAGGCAGCTTTGCTAACGTGGGCGTGACTTGAGGTGGGATGTCCTCCAATGAGTTCTTCCAGTTTTGGGGAGATTTTGGTGGTTGCAACAAGGGAGAGCTTCTGGTGGCCTTCAAGTATCTAAGGAGGCCTACGAAGAAGCTGGAGAGGGACTTTGGACAAGGGTTGATGGCTTCAAGCTGGAAGAGGGGAGATTTAGATGAGAAATTACGAAGAAGTTCTTCAATCTGAGGGTGATGAGTTATGGGAACAAGTTGCCCAGGGAAGCTGTGGATGCTCCATCCCTGGAAGTGTTCAAGGTCAGGCTGGCTGAGGCTTTGAGCAAACTGCTCTAGTGGGAGGTGTCTCTGCCCACGGAATGAGATGATCTTGAAGATCCCTTCCAACCCCAACCAGTCTCTGATTCTGTCCTCAAGCACTGGACACCGGATTGAGCTGCAGGAGGATTTGAATTGTAGGAAAACACTTGGAAACTTCCATCCAGGGCAGCACCCTGGGACTCACAGGGTGTTTGGCAGCTCTCGGCTCTGTTCCAGCGCAGGGTGACTCATGCCAGGCAGCAGCCAAATGACTCATGGTTTTTATTGAGCTCATGGGCTTGTCGGAGCCAAAAACATAACCTGATGTTCTTATCTCAGAACTCTAGCGTTAAATCTTCATTTAAATACCTTTTTTTCTGGGGTTACAGATGGAAAATATTCAAAAAGCCATCAATAAAAGGCAGTTGATGCACGGGGAGCTTTGCTTGAAGGAACTTGGAATCTCCATTACCATCTCTAAACCTTGACTTCAACTCTTCCTTGATGTTTTCCACAGAAGCTGCCTCCAGACAAGCTCCTTGGGGAGCAGAGGGTGAGACGTGGGGATAGAAGCTGCGAGCAGAGCTTGGCAGGACACATGGCAGAGGGAAGAGCCGGCTGCGTGCCGAGGCCGGGAGAAACGTGAGTCAGGGCAAACCGGTTCCCAAAGAGGGATGAGTCGTGCCTTGATGAGCAGCCGCCTTCCCAGGGAAGAAATCTTCACCTAGAGCTGAGCTGAGGAGCAATGTCATGCTAATTGAGACCTGGGACAGGATGCTGAAGCTCAAAGGTCTCTGTGGTCACACCCATGATAGAGCCGTCAGGTACCGAGGGAAAAGTGATGCAGCTGAATTATATAATATATATAACATAGTAGCATAGAATCATTGAGTGTTTTGGGGTTGAGAGGGACCATTCAAGGTCATCTAGTCCAACCCCCATACAGGCAGCAGGGCCATCTGCAACTAGAGCAGGTTGCTCAGAGCCCCCAATAACCTCCCCTGCAATGGGGACAGGGATGGGGCAGCCACCACCTCTCGGGGCAACCTGGGCCAGGCTCTCCCCACCCTCAGCACCAACAAGGTCTCCGTTCTCTCCGCTCTCAATCTCCCTCTTTTAGTTCCAACCCATCCCTCCTTGTCCTGTCCCTGCTCCAAAGTCTGTCCCCATCTTTCTGCCAGGCCCCTTGAAGCCCTGCAAGGCCCCCAGAAGGTCTCTGCAAAGCCTTCCCTTCTCCAGGCTGAACAATATTATTGGTGATAATTTCAGCAGAGCTTCTTTCACCAACACTCACGAAGTTTCTCTCCATTTTATTCACCCGGCTTTGCTCCAGATGCCCACATTTGCAACTGCTTTAACCAACAGAACCTGCAACTGAAGTTTTGAGGGAGCACCGGTAGCAACGTATTCCCTTTGCCCTTCTCTTTTCCGTGACTTTGTGACTATAATTGTGGTTTCCTGCAGGTAAAACTGAGACGCCCGACTCAAAACACGGAACCGTTGCCGAATTGGACAAGCTCGGGGAGCTGAAGGAACTGCTGAGCTCGCTGCGCATCCCCCAGAGCCCCACGTGGGTTGCGAGAGCTGGATCAAAACAGGATGCCTCCCAAGGAGGAACGAGGATCTAAGAGCAAGACCGCGGCGCTAACCTAAATTACAGCCCTTCGTCCGCCTCCGCTGCCACGTGGGTGGTACATCTGTCAACGACTCGGGTTAGTCCCTCAACCCAAACTGTCTAGTGATGAAAACTGAGGGACGTGACCTGTCCCTTGTGCAGGGGTGGGAATACACGGAATTTCTTGTCGTGCTGGAGAGAGGGGCTGGTGAGGAGTTTTAGGACAAGTTGCATGGGGTGTGGATGTGTGTGGTGGATCTTAGTGGTGCAGAGCACCTCCGGTGTGCTGGTAGCACTGGTGTGGCCCTACCCAGGCACCTGGGGGGTGCTCAGCTCATTTCATAGCTCCTAAATCACCTCCAGGGGTCTTCCCCATCAACAGAGGTATCCCCACTGTCACCATTGAGCTGGGAAGTGCTAAATCATAGAATCCCAGCCTGGTTTGGGTGCGAAGGGACCTTTCAGGCTCATCTGGTCCAACCCCCCTGCAGGGAGCAGGGCCATCTGCAACTAGAGCAGGTTACTCAGAGCCCCCAACAACCTCCCCTGCAATGGGGACAGGGATGGGGCAGCCACCACCTCTCGGGGCAACCTGGGCCAGGCTCTCCCCACCCTCAGCACCAACAACTTCTCCCTTCTCTCCACTCTCAATCTCCCTCTGTCAGTTCCAACCCATCCCCCCTTGTCCTGTCCCCACAGGCCCTGCTCCAAAGTCTGTCCCCATCTTTCTACCGGGCCCCTTGAAGCCCTGCAAGGCCCCCAGAAGGTCTGCACGGAGCCTTCTCCTCTCCAGGCTGAACCCCCCCAGCTCTCCCAGCCTGGCCTCCCAGCAGAGGGGTTCCAGCCCTCCCAGCATTGCTGGGGCCTCCTCTGGCCCCGCTCCACCAGCTCCCTGGCTCTGCTGGGCTGAGGCCTCCAGAGCTGTCTTCTGCTGAAGGCTCCAGAACTGGAAAACTTAAACCCTCGGAGATCTCCCGTGGCAAACTGCAGCAGCGTTTGCGAACGTTTCTAGACGTGGCTTCAAAGCCACATCGAGCTGTGTTTTGCCTCAACTTCCTTAAGCCATAAATGCAAATGAAACCACCCCCTGGAATCGACCTTCCTGGGCTGCAGAGAAGAGCTGGAGCCTGCTGAGAAGGTTGTTAGTCCCAAGAACGTGCTAAAGATTAACCAGCAATGCTTAGCTAGTGAAGCTGGTCCGATAAGAAGCAAAAACACCTCTTGGGGCTTCCTGGTTTTTGAGATTTAAGAGATTGCCGAGGAAGAATCAGCCCTGGGGAAGCAGGAGCAGGTAGGCAAGGTGAGGACCTTCTTGGTGGCTCGTAGCCCTCGCCCTTTGCTTTCTGGGAGGCAACCTTGGAGCTGGGCGCTGCCGTTCTGCTGTTTGCTTTGCTGCCAGGGCTGGGAACCAGACCTGACTATGCCCTGGAAGCTCTTTGCTTCTCCAGGGAGGCCGAGAAAGGGGTGGAACGTCCCAGGCAGAAGGGAAAAGCAACATTATCTTTATTTTTCCCCCTTTCATTTCTAATTAATAAGAAAATCCTCTTCTGTACGTACAGCAGGGCACATGCAGGGGTGCAGCACCCGTGCCTCCCCCTGGCCCAAAGCACCCTCAGCTTCAAAATGTTGCTGGAAAAAAAACCCCGAGTGCCTCTCGATGGATTTCTGGGTGGTAGGTGATCGGAAGGGATATAGATCTTCGAGGCCTGGACTTGCTGATCAAGACTTTCCTGTTTGGGAAAGAGTTTATTATTACGCAATTCTCTTCCCATTTTCCACTTCACTGTCTCCCCTGGTCGTGGTTTATCCCAGACAAAACCAGCAATCCCCCCCCGTAACCCCTTTCTCACTATTTTTGGTGGCTTTCTCGCCCATTAGTTCCACCGATGGTTATTTTTAACCCCCTCTTCTCCAACATATCCCTTCTTCTCCATGCCACAGTTCCATCTTTACTTCTTCCCCCCTTCACCTCCTCCCACTTTTCTTCTTCCTCAGCATCAAGAGGCGCCGTGGACCCTTTTCCCTGCTGGGGTTGGATGGGGTATCTCTAGCTCCCCTCTTTTTATTTTCCTCCACCCCAAGGGAGGATTTTTCTGCCATCCCCAGGAGGGCAGAGCCTGGGGAGCTCCGGAGGAGGAGCCGAGTGGGTGGCACCGACACCGGCATCATCACCAGTATCTGCTCCAGATCAGTGCCGACGTGTAGCATGGCCTCTGCCTCGCAAGGTGAGTCTTGCCTCTGGCTGGGGAGGGATTTAGGGGGGTTGTCGGGTCTTTTTCCGAACCTCCAGGGCTTCCAGAGAGCTCTGGGGGTGCATGCTGAGAATACCTTCCCCGAGCCCTCAGGGGCATCCAGACAAGACCCAAAAAGGGTCCTAGAGGTATCCAAAGAGCCCCCTCCTCAGCTCCAAGGGCATCCAGAGAGCCCCTTCCCCAAGCCCTCTGGGTATCCAGAGAGCTCTGAGTTTTGGGGGTATCTGGAAAGACCCTTTCCAAGTCTTGGGGGCATCCAGAGACCTCCAGGGATATCCAGAGAGACCCTTAACCTGAGCCCCTGGGTATCCTGAGAGCTCCAGGGATATCCAGAGAGCCCCTTCCCTAAGCCCTGGGAGCATCTAAAGAGTTCCAGGGATGTCTGGAAAGACCCTTTGCAATTCCCGGGGGCATCCAGAGAGCTCCAGGGATATCCAGAGAGCCCCTTCCCTGAGCCCTGGGAGCATCTAAAGTGCTCCAAGTTTTGGGGGCATCCAGAGAGCCCCTTCCCAAGTCCCGAAGGCACCTGGAGAGCTCCAGGAGCATCCAGAGAACCCCTTCCTGAGCCCTGTGAGCTTTTGATAGAGCATAAGCTTGCTACCCTATTATTATGATTATAATATTAATAATTATATTAATAATAATTGTTAATAATGTTATAATTTATGTGATATATTATTATATTTATAATCTCATATACTATATTTATTATTAATAATAATAGTATTTCCCATATCCCCACATAAAGCCAGAAGATAATTGTTCTCCGCAGCTCAGGATGAGCAAATGTCTCATGGCCAGAAGTCTCTGAGTTGCTTGCAAAGTGTCCCCACCAATTCCTTGCCCTTTAATCGTGCCCCATGCTATTAGTCACAGCTTTAACCCATCTTCTCCCTCTCCAGGTAGGAACTTTTGTGGTTATTTACCTGGAGTGTCCTCAGGGGGAGCAAAAAACCCACCACTAGATGTTTGGGTTATGGTGCTCAGCTGGAGTCGCTTTATCTGGCCACTCCAAATAATTGTGATTCAAGGGATTCATTTTGATTTGAGGGACTCCAGCCCTGCCGTAGCTCCATGGTTAATCCCACCACCCAGGTTTATGGTAAACACCCGGCTCATGTGATGGCAGGGGAGGTTTAGGTTGGAGCTGAGGAACAATTTCTTCCTGGCAAGGGTTGTCTTGTGGTGCCCCAGGCTGCCCAGGGCAGGGCTGGAGTCCCCCTGATCCCTGGAGGGGTTTCCAAGTCGTGGAGATGTGGTGCTGAGGGACACGGGGCAGTGGTGCCCTGGCAGGGCTGGGGGAATGGGTGGACTCAATGATCTTTATGCTGAAAGTTACTCAAAACGATGTCATTATGAAGAATTCAGGATGTCCCTTATATAACAAGGGTGCTGCTCTTCTGCTTGGTGTGTCCTGGATTGTCTCTTGTGTGAGCTCTGGAGCCAACAGCCCGTCGTGAGCAAACGCAGAGCGACGTGATCTGTGCCGTGGTTTGTGATTTGAGACGCGATCTTGTGTGTGTGATGGGTCACCGCGAGGCGAGTCATTATCAAGGGGGTTTTCTGCCAACTCCAAGACTGAAAAATTGTGCCTTCCAACAAGGGAAGCCTGTGAAGAAGCCTTGACCCTTCTTTTTATACTCGCTTCCCAAGTGCAGAGAGCATCTGGGTGCCAAAGGCACCTTCAAAGGTCATCTAGAGCAACCCCCCTGCAGGGAGCAGGAACATCTGCAACTAGAGCAGGTTGCTCAGAGCCCCCAACAACCTCCCCTGCAATGGGGACAGGGATGGGGCAGCCACCACCTCTCGGGGCAACCTGGGCCAGGCTCTCCCCACCCTCAGCACCAACAATTTCTCCCTTCTCTCCACTCTCAGTTTCCCTCTTGCAGTTCCAATCCATTCCCCCTTGTCCTTTCTTCCATCCTGGCTAGACTGAGGCACTGGGAAATGAGGGGACGACATTTGGAGCGAGCGATTTCTTTTCTTGATTGTGGCTTCCAACTTCTAGAAGTTGGAGAAGAGTCCAAAAGGGAAAGCAAGAAGAGCTTTTATTTTCTTGCTCTCGCAATTTGCAGCTCACTAAAGAGCTGGTGTCCTAAGGAGTAGCTCACGGCTTCAAATTCTTTACATTTATTTACCATTCCTTTCTAATTTCGCCTTCTCTCATCTGCCTGGGGCAGGAGGTAAAGGTAGAGGAGCAGGCTGTGGTGTGAATCCACCTCTGCCAAGCCACTCGGTGGCGGGGCTCTCTGTGGGAACGGCGCTTCCTCCTCCCTCTCAGCAATAAATATTTCAACTAGTCCAATTCGAGTTTATTAGAAAACCAGGTAGTTAAGAAACAGGCTGGCCCGCACCCATCTCCCCGGGAATGCAGCAACACTTCGCGGCGGGGATGACTCAACCAACACCGGGCTTTGGGTTGTAGCATCGGGGCAGCGCAAGGAGCCCCTGGCCCTGGAGCTGTTTTCAAATAGATGCATTTTCCGATTGCAAATGATCTGTAAGCTTCCCAAAGCGCAACAGCTTTTCACCTCTTCCCCGGCGAGCCCACCCTCCGTAAATGGCTTTGTTATCCCCTTAACTAGTTCCAGATCCTTCAAACACGCTCGTTAAATCTCACCTTGTCCGAGGCGCCCCCGATTTATTGGAGATGGGGCTGGAAATGAGCGCTTTGAGCTGCAGCCGCTCGCTTCAGCGCGCTGGAGCTGACACTGGATGTCACCATTGCACAGCACAAACCCAGCCGAAGGTGCTCGGCAAAAAGCCTCATCTCTCATCTCCTCCCCTCAGGTAGTTTGTGGTTTTCCAGAGAGTTTGGGACTCATTTGAGCTTTGCGCTGCTCGTAACATCGAAGGAGAATCCTCCCGAACCCAGTTTTCTGAGATAATATAGGGTTGGGGTGGAGGCTGCTACTGAAAAATCCTCAAAATCTTCAGGAAGAAGAATGTGTGAATCTATTTTTTTTGCCCCAACTGTTAAAAAGAAATTAATAATGGGGTATCTGCAATTTTTTTAAGTGGTTCTTAATGTTTGGTGCATTAAGCTCTCTGTGCTGATTTGGCTCCAGCACGTCCCGAGAGCTGAAATGGGACAGAAGGGGACAGAATAATGGAATGATTATAATGGAATTATTCCTTCAGAATGGAATTATTCCTTTGGAATGGAATTATTCCTTACCCTTGCATAACAAAACCAACCCCTTTCTTCTCTTGCCCGTACAGAGCAGAAGAACGCACGGATCGTGATGACCACCCTGCTACTCACCGAGCAGATAACGCAAGAAGACCACGGCTCGGAGGGGAACTACGTCCTCTACGGATCCTCCTGTTCCCAAATCACCCAGGAGGCTGAGTACGTCAAAAAGGTATTTTGGACGCGGCCGCTGCTCTGTCCCTTTCTTTGCTTCAGCTGGAAAACACGGTGAGCAAAAATATACACCCTCGGAAGAGAAAAGCCTGATCTGTGTGTGTGTCCGTTCCCAAAATCGTGGATCCTCCATCACTGGAAGTGTCCAAATCCAGGTTGGATGGAGCTCTGAGCAACTTGGTCTAGTGGGAGGTGTCCCCGCCCATGGCAGCGGGTTGGAACTGGCTGATCTTGGAGGTCTCTTCCAACCCAAACCAGTCTAGGACTCCATGGAAGGCTGGGGTTGTTTGCTGGGAGATGCAAGGAGGTGGCAGGAGCGTGGCCATGGTCAGCAGAGGAACGTCTGTGACGCGTGATGGAGATAAACACGTCCTCAGTGAGGAGTCTCAGCTCTGGAGCTAAAGCAGAAGGGTGACAGAGATGGCTACGTCCCGGTACAACTGCAAATGTTGTTGATGCTGAGCTGAGTTGTCCAGCTGGGCTTGGTCTCCTGGTGAGATGAGGCAACTCTGGAGCAGCAGAATTAGCCTGGGGAATCTGGAGAGGACCAGGATCTTGGGAGGTGGAGGATGAACAGTGGGACAGGCAGGTCCTGGAGGTGTCAGCAAAACTGAGAGCGCCTTGGAGAGCCTGGAGTATAGTGATTTTTTGTGAAATCCTCTGGAGTTGGTCCTTTCCTGGTTGGCAAATGCGCGAAGAAAGGAGTTTAATGAATGCCTTTAATGAACTCTGGAGCATAACGACACGAGAAGACTCCAAACTTCTGATTTAAGTCGAAAGAAATCAAATTTCTTCATTTCTTACGACACGAGAAGACTCCAAACTTCTGATTCAAGTCAAAATGAAATCTGATTTCTTCATTTCTTCATTATGAATCTCAAAACTTACTGATGCATTCTTCAGCACCTCATAACATCCGATCATTTACACGAAGCAATTGCCGTGAAAATGAAGTGTATATATATATATATATCTTCTGTGGTGGTGACACCTCCTCATAAAGAGTTTAGGAAGCGGTGTCCTCCGTGCTCGGTGCTGACACCCCCGTGAATAGGCGGGACATGCCTTTAATTTGGATTTATTTTATATTTGAGACTCAGCGTAGGAGATTCGATATCTCATTTCTTCACCCCCGGTGATGATAATCCACGAAGGCAAATTTTCTGCATCCCAGCCGAGGCTGGAATGAGGAGAGGAGGAGCAGCGGGCTGAGAAATGGTTAATGGAGAAATAACAGCAAAAAAGTTGCGCTTTTTAATCCAAAAAAGAGTATTCCTTTCTGTGCAGCCGAGGGAGGAGGTTGGAGAGAAGCTTCTGTAAGCAAAAAGAAAGTGATTTATGGTTCGAGCCCTTGCAGAAGGGCAGAGTGCCCTTTGGTGGAGTTTATTTTTAACAAAGGAACCCGGCGTCGCGTTGTGGCCAAAATCCGAGCGGCAACAGGTCGCGTTCCTCACCCGCACCGGCTCTCAAAGCAGCCACTGGGGGGAAAAGAGGTTTAAGCAGCTTAACCCCGGGTTTTGAGCCAAGTGAGCTGGGCAAGTTGGGTTGGAATAGGCTGGGGTAAAAAGCGAGTTGTTTTTTAAGGGGGAGTGTTGGGCGGTGTTTGCTGGCCCGCAACGCAGCAAAGGCTGCGCCATTCCGAAAGCAAATTCATCAGATTCTGGAGCGAGTGGAAGAGAGTCACTAACTGGAGGTGCAAACACTTGCCGAACAAGCAGATCGTTTGAATTCTGTTTCATTTGTTGAGGAGCTGCTGCCCCATGAGCAGCTCGGACCCGATTTCCTGAATCGCCTCCTGTCGCCTGCCCCACGCTCCCTGCGCGAGCCCAGGAGGGTTGCTCGTCAGAAGCCACATCTTTTAGAGTCCGGTCGATCGCTCCAAGTTGGTTTTCTGGTCTTTTGAAAATAATTCCCATGTGTGTTTCCTTCAGCAGCCTCCTCCGGTGTCGGCCGATAAGCAGGAGCCCAAGAGCGGCAGCTGGAGCTGGAGCAGTCCCGTCGCGACCACGATGAAGGAGACGGAAGAGCAGCTGCTGGTGGTGAGAAAGGAGAATCAAGTGCTGAAGATCAAGGTGTGTTTTGGGCTGGTTTTGATGGTTTCAGGGAAACCTTGCGGTCTGATTAGAGTTGGGTCCGGTGCCTGCCCAGTGATCCCGCCCTAGCGCCTTTCTGTTGCGGGATGGACGGACTCTGCTTTGCTTCCCCGGCTGCTGCAAACTTTCCTTCCAGCAAGGAATGAAATTCATGTCTAAATCTTCTTCTGGGGACACATCCTCAGCTCTGGTGGCAGCTGACAGCAGATGATTTACCAGTGGCTCGAAGGACATCTCTCTTTTGAAGCCATTATCCTTCATTTGTCGTGGGTGGAAGGTTCCATAATTAAATAAACCAAGTGAGACTTAGATGATCCTCCTGCTCCCCTCCAACCTGGTCCGTTGATTCTTTCTAGCTGGAAGCCACGCGAGAAGCCGGTGTCCAGGCTCTCAGATCTGCCTCCCAGAAACTCTACGAGGATTACCAGGTTCGGTCGGAAGAACTGAAGAAAAGCCATGAGAAGGAGAAGCAGCAAATCCAGGTAGGAATCTCCACAGTCTGTGGGTACAACCACCCAGCTCACGATCGAAATATTTACGGGGACTCTGGTTCTCTGTGCTGCAAACTTTGGTCTAGGAGCTGCTGAGTCTCTTCTGTGGGAAAGTTAACTAGGAAAAATCGAAAGAAAAAGGATTTGGGTAGTTTTCCTGATCACAGGATCACAGGATGGTGGGGGTTGGAAGGGATCTCTGGAGATCAGAGAGTCATAGAAACATTTAGGTTGGAAAAATCATTGGACATATTTTAGATAATCTCATCCACTCCCCTGCTCCAGCAGGGTCCCCCCGAGCAGGGGGCCCAGCATCGCAGTGTCCAGGCGCCCTTGGAATCTCTGCACACAAGGAGACTCCACAACCTCTCTGGGCAGCCTGGGCCAGGCTCCAACACCCTCCCCCCAAACAAGTTGCTCCTCCTGCTCAGCTGCAACCTCCTGCCTTCCACTTGGTGCCCGCTGCCCCTTGGCCTGGCGCTGGGCACCCCTGAGCAGAGGCTGGCCCCAGCCTCTTGCCCCTCGTGGGCCCTTGAGCTCTTGCTCAGCATTGCTCAGCTCCCCCCTCAGGCTGCTCTTCTCCAACTCCACAGCCCCAGGGCTCTCAGTCTGCCCACACAGATGCTCCGGCCCAACAGAAGCTTCGTACTCATCTTCTCCCTGCAAGGGAACATCTCCTCCTGCCTTAGCTGTCCTGGGTGATGTCCTCACTAAATCAGCATCTCCTGCAGCAAACTATTGAAACCTCTTAGCTTTGCCTATTTATTTTAGCTGTGCCATTACTGCTTTAGCTGCTACCAGAACTGGTTACAACACAAACCCTTTAGCTGCAGGAAGGTGTCCATCCATAGGCATGTCTGCAAACACAGCTACGTATACAAACATAGGTGTGTGTACAAACATAGCTCCGTCTATGTTTTGGTGTTCTGGCGATGTGTACACAGGTGTGTCTGTCTGGTTTGCTCTCCTAAACACCAGCTGCTGATATTCATCACCCCCTGCTCCAGCAGGGTCCCCCCGAGCAGGGGGCCCAGCATCGCAGTGTCCAGGTGCGCTTGGAATCTCTGCAGACTTCACAACGTCTCTGGGCAGCTTGCTCTTGGAATTGGGTTGAGTTGCCTCAAAATTCCTCCAGCCCCATCTCACTCCATCTGCCGCCTTCACCAGCAACTTGCACCCTTCTGCTAACGCCATTCTTGGTCCCAGGCCTTCAACCTCCAACAAGAAGAGAAGCTCCAGCAAAGCTCAGCAGACACCGACCGCCTTGCCGAAGGCATCCGGGAAAAATGGAGCCGCATCGCCGAGATGGAGAAGCGCGTGCGAAGGATGGAGGAGGTACGTCCACCTACTCCTTGTGTCCGTCTGTCCATCCCGGCACCAGGAATCCTGCTCTGCCAGTGCTTGGCAAGAGGACTTCGAGGGTTTGGGGCATGTTAAGTGTTGGAATTGGGACTAGAAAGGTTTCAACCAGCACCTTCAGGTCATCTTTCTGATATTAAGAGGTTTTGTCATCACTTTGGTTCAGGTTTTTCCCTATGGACAAGGTTTTGTGAGGTGGGTGTAGCAGGAACACACCAATTCCTGGCCGTGGACTCTCGCAAGACCAAAGGGGTTTTGCTAACTAAGTAGAGAATTGATATTTTAAGAGAGTTGGGACTTCTCTCCTGGTAAATCGGTACCTTCAGCATTTGATTCAGAGAGGTCAGACTCTCGGGATCTCCCGAGGAGGTTGATGCAGGCGGTTATCGGTGAATTCTGTCCGTTTTCAGACCCTGAGCGGAACCAAACTTCCCTTGCTAATCGTTTTCTTCCATCACTTGAACTGTTGCAGGAAAAGAAAACTCTGATAGAGAAGAAAACGTCCTTTGAAAAGAGGCTTCAGCAGATGATGTCGAGGAACGAGGACGGCAAACGGTGATTAGACAGACACGTGCCATAAAGCGTTTTTCTTCCTTCTGGGGGGTTGTTTTGTGTTAGAGTAGCAGATAATCGCTCGCTCAAGCTCCTCCTGGTGGTAAAATTACTCGTGATGCCAGCAGCTGGTTCAAGTAGTGATCTACCAGGGCTGCCTGAAGAAGCCAAGGCAGATGGAGATGTTCTACAGCTCTCAGCCACTGATTCTACTCCAATCCCCAGTCCTTTCCCTTCTCCACCCTTGCTAGCAGCGAGCCCTTGAGGTGGGTCGGTGGGGATTGAACTTTGAGTGTTTCTCCTCTCTCCTGCAGGTGCCTGGATCTCCAGCGGCAGATCTCCACCTTACAGGAGCAGATCTGTCACCTGCAGCACGTGATCAAGGCGCAGCACCATGGCCTGCGCCGCGTCATCCAGGAGGTCAGGCTGGCGCCGGCTGTGCCACCAGGCAGGGCTTTGGTGGTCGGGGGAAAAGAAATGGGAGACACCGAGGTGGGAGCTCCTGCGTTATGTTGCTGGTCACAATGTGCCCAGTTTTGGAACGGTCTAGAGCAGGAGGCTGGGGAGGAGCGGCTGAGGGAGCTGGGGGTGTTGAGCCTGGAGCAAAGGAGGCTCAGGGGAGACCTTCTGGCTCTGCACAACTCCCTGAAATTCAGGAGCTTGGAGCCGGGGGGGTCGGGCTCTGCTGCCGAGGAACAAGAGAGAGAAACTGGCCTCAAGTTGCCCCAGGGGAGGTTTAGGCTGGAGTTGAGGAACAATTTCTTCCTGGCAAGGGTTGTTTTGTGATGTCCCAGGAGTCCCCATAATCCCTGGAGGGGTTTCCAAGCTGGTGGAGTCTGACATGGAGATGGTTTTGACGTATCACTGTTTCAGTTCTCTTCCAAACTTTATTTCTTAACCCCCAGGCAGAAGAACTCAACGATGAACTCAGGAGCCAAGATAAAAAAATCGCCAACCTGACAGAGAAGCTGATGGAGCTGGAAGCCCAGGTAAGGTGGGAAAGTAAAGAGAGATCTTGAAGGGAGAAAGCAAAAGCAACTCTCTATAGCCAGGGGGTTCTTCTCACTGCTGACACTGTCAGGATGGTTATTTCTTTACACTGCACATAAAACTCTCACCAAAGATCTTTCTGGAGGAGCAGCAGGTCCCAGCTGACCTCCAGGCTTGTCCCGTGGCTGTTGAGTTACCTTGCGAGGGCTTCACCACCTATTTTTCCTTGCAGAATAAAGAACTGAAGGACAAGGTGGAGTTCTGGTCCGGCCAGCCCAAGGAGAGAGTCTCCAAAGCTGCCTGGATGGAGTAAGTACCTTCAGGAGGTATCACCATGGACGTGACCGAGCCCACATTCCCACAGGCCACCTCTGGCGTCCCCACAAGGCTTTGAGTGAGTCGGATCGTAGAATCCTAGAATCACAGAAGCACTGAAGTTGGAAAAGACCTCTAAGAACATCAAGCCCAACCTTCAACCCAAGGTTGAAGCAGGGGTGACCTTGCTGGACGAGGAGGTTGGACCAGATGATCTTTAATGGTCCCTGCCAATCCCTGAACAATTGTTTGAAGTCATCCAAGGCCACAAAGCCTCTGAGTGATTTCCTCGGGGGTCGTGGTGGGTTTAAGCCTGGCTTGGGCAGCTGAGGCTGGTCGAGTGATCTCTACCTTCTCGCGCTTCACTCCGCAGCGCCCCGCGAGACTTGAGAGGTTTTGGAGCGTCCCCTTACCTGATGTTGAGGAGGCTCCGGAAGCAGGAGAGCTAAAGGAACGCCTGGATGTTGGTCTCCTACCTTCACCAGGACTTCTTCTGCGGCCTCCTCGTTCGCGTGAAGCACCTTCAGCGTGGGCTGCCTCACCACCAAAGGAAAAACCAAACCTGGAAACAAGGCGAGAGCCGCTGGGAGAGGTGGCGAGCGCAGGTCCAGACGGCACCGGCAGCCCCGGCCACGCTTGGTCCAGGCAAGAGCAAACGGGGTCCCGCCTACATAGCCTCGGTTTAACCGCGACCGTCAGATGGGCACAGCGTGGCTTAGGACATCACGGTGTTCTCAGGGAAGGGGTGAATGGCTCAGAGCCCCTTTTTGGGTCAAACCGGCTCTAACTTTCCACGGCAAGTGTAGGTTTTGTGCTCGAAGTTCCTCCTCGAGCCTTCCCTCTACCCGAGGAGGGTTGGCTTTTCTCCTCCCTCCATCCGTGGCAACCCTCGGGAGCTAAGCGGTGTCCCCAGGGGCTTCGCACCTTTACCTCAAATAAAGGCGCTGGGCCTTAAACGAGGCTTTAAAGGGACCAAGTTTGGGCTTGTTCCATTTCTTACCCAACTTTAGATAGGTTTTCATGCACCACGTCACTCGGTTCAAGTGCAGCCCTAGAACCATGGAATGATTTGTAGGGAATCGTGGAATTATTTCAAGGGAATCATGGAATTATTTGAAGGGAACCATGGAATGACTTGAAGTGAATACTGGAATTATTTTGATTGGAAGAGAATCATGGAATTATTTGTAGGGAATCATAGATTTATTTGAAGGGAATCGTGGAATTATTCGTAGGGAATCGTGGAATTATTTGAAGGGAATCATGGTATTACTTGAAGGGAATCAGTCGTGGAATTACTTGAAGGGAATCACGGAATTATTTTGGTTGGAAGATGATCTGAGATGATCTGATTTTCAGATCGAGTCCAACCATTCCCCCCAGCACTGTCAGGTCACCACGAAACCCCATCCCTCAGCACCACATCTCCACGGCTTCCCCGCCCCCCCCCAAACCAGCTGAGACAGCGGCTTTAAAAACGTCGTATTTTTTTTTTTATTATTCTGAAAAGAACAGTGCAGAAACGAAGTCACGGGCTACATTCCTCAGCTGCGTCACACAAACCCGCTCACCGGCGGATCGTCGACGGGACGGTTTTGAAAGCCACGGGTACTTTGGTACGACAGAGTGACAGTAACACCGGTAAGCAAAGCGCCGCCGTCCGACCGAGGCCAAACGAAACCGAGGGAAGTTTCGATCCACGCTCAAAAATTGTCGGAGACGACCGGAAAACCACGCGGACGGCGGCGGGATGGAGGGAAACGCTTCCCAGCTCCTCGCTGCGGGCTGCTTAGTGTCCAGCTGGAAGCTGAGAAGATCCAAAGCCAAAGAAGAACCAGCTGACGGCCAGAAGTTGAGTGAGATACGCGAGGCGGCTGCTGCTGGAGAGCTGTGGCCGGCAAGCCCTGATCGCACCGTGAGGAGGGACGAGTTTAGAGGTTGCAAGGTTGGAACCGGGTGAGCGCGCATCGCCCAGGAGCGTCTCCTCTGCTGCTCCTTTCAATAATCACAGGAATCAATTAGAAACAGATCTGCCCAGCCTCGAAGAGAACAAGGGGCTTTGCACACTCCTATTTCCCTCAAATAAAGGCGTTGAGCCTTAAACGAGGCTTAACGGGACCGAAGACAAAGCCTAAGGCTTTAAACGAGGTTTAAAGGGTCCAAAGACAAAGCCTAAGGCCTTAAACGAGGTTTAAAGGGACCAAAGACAAAGCCTAAGACCTTAAACAAGGCTTAAAGGGACTGAAGACAAAGGCTAAGGCCTTAAACGAGGCTTAAAAGGACCAAAGACAAAGCCTAAAACCAAAAAAAGGAGGCAGAATTTGTCCTACGTGGTCGTAGGGTTCTTTTTCGTGTTTAAGAGAGGAAAAATGCTGGGAAAACTCAGATTTCTCTTTCAAGGTGCCTAAACCCAGGTCTCGGAGCAGCCAGGTAAAAAAATGATTCACTTTAACAGCTTCCCATCGGTTCTAAAGCTTTTCTTTCGCGCCCCCCCCCCTTCTTTTCTTTGTAAGTAAGATCAGAGCACGGGCTGAAACTCCCCCCGCGCAGAAACAGCCGCCGCTCGCTTGAGGTTATTTTGACGCTCGTGGCTTTTCTTCGCTTGTAGCGCCAGGAACGGGCTTTTTGTTGAAACAAGGGCTCCAGACGATGATTATTTTTCAATTTCACCTGAAAAGGTTAGTTACACCCACGGATCGCACCTTGAAACGGCCCCGGAGAAACGCTACGGAGCAGGGATTAAAATCACAGCCTGGAAAACTTGGAAGGAAGTTTCTTCCGCCACCTGAATCGTCTGAAATTTAACTTTGATATCTTGACAACCCTGCAGACATTCAGCACGTTAAAGAAGACGGAGTAACGGTTAAGGCAATTGGTTTTCACACGGGTAGCAAGAGAGAGAAGCAAATAACCTTTCCTCTGGCCACAGAAGGCGAAGGCGACAGAAAAAAACCCTTCAGAGGAGCTCCTGTTACTGGTTTTCTTTCAAGCCACCAGCTCTCCCAGGGACAGGAGGGTGCTGAGCTGGATGTTGGGCTCAGGATTTGTCCCAATTGGTTCTGCGAGAGCCTGGGCTGGAAGAGGAGATGGGAAAATGGGCAAATCGCATCGGCCAAGGGCTGAAAAACCAGGAGGAGCTGCTCGAAGAGTGCTTTGGTACCTGCCAGGGCCAGCGCTTCTACTCAGCGACGAGTCATTAGAGCAAGGGGAGGAAAAAGGAAAAACCCAACCGCACATCGCTAGCTGATCAGATTAGAACAAAAAATATCACGTGAAATGAAAGCAGAAGCTTTGAAGGTTGTGAAGCCTGAAATAGGGGCTGGGCCTCATGTTATCTCCCAGCCCCGAGGCAGCAGCAAAGCCTGGAAGGGCTTCTGGAGAGCGGCCACCTCAGCATCTACAGACCGGGCACTGGAGAAGTGCCGTTAATACAGCCCTGGCCTTTCTCAGGTGCTGGAATCACTTTCTTCACGAGCTGGACAATATTTCAAGCCACTTCTCCAAGCGGGCTCCATAAACACCTCCAGCACCACATCTCCACGGCTTGAAATCCCTCCAGGGATAAATATTCCTGCCCTGGGCAGCCTGATCCAAGAGTACAGTCCTCTGGGGATCCTAGCTTCACAGGCATTCATGCGTGAAGAACAATAATCTTATCGAATGTATGAGTAACAAGCAGGTTCTTGTATCAGCAACTGTATGAACAGGACCCAAGCGACGGCATTTTTCCCCCAGACCCCGTAGCACTGCTGGATTTTTGTCTCTCGTTGGGATTATTCGAAGTTTCGGCGGGTGGGGAGATAGAGAAGCAACTGAGCTTCACCAACGCGCTCGGAAAGGGCGCTGGGGTTGGGATTTTACACACCTGAAGTCAACGTTTGGCTTCGGAACAGCTTCGGGACAAGCTGCTCCGGCAAACCCCCTTTGCTGGGCTGTCGGTAATTCACCGATTTTAACCACTCCCAAAAAGCTGAGGCTGCAAAATCAGAGCAAGCGAGACAGGGAGCGCCTCGGATCATAATTTCCTGGATTCGACGGCGTCTCCCTATTTTATTTTGAAGTTGTGGTTTCATTTTAGGCCGTGTACAAAAAAGGAAAAGCCGCGACTTCCAGTCTACGCCTCTCGGTTAACGGCGGAACTTATCCGAGTATCACCCTACTCGTATCTCCTGCCTGGGGGAAGCTTTGCCACCTCTTGAGGGGCTCTTTATAGCCTAGAAAAGCAGTCGCGTTACACCTGGTTGTCTAGGACACGCCTTGAGCTACAGTCTGTGGCTTTTATCATCTTCTGTAGCTTCCTGGCGTGGTTAATCGCAGCCCTTTGGTTACTCACCCACCGGGGCGGCGGCTGCGGCGGCACCATCTGCCAAATCATCGCGGCAACGTCGGCTTAGGAGCCAGGCGGAAAAAAAACCGGTATATTTTCAGCAGCCAAGCCGCTAAATTCTCTGTTTCTGCGCTTGAGGAGCTCGCTAGTCACCCCCTTTGCCATTTCGCATCCAGTAAAGCTGCAAACATTGAAACACGTGCGAGTCCGCAATCCTGCCTTGGAAAAAGATCCGTTTCCCCCCTCCCCTAATCTGCACCTCCCTGATTTTCGAGTAGCTTCAAGCACAACAAACACAAACAGACCTTTAACTACCACCCGTAGAAAATCAGCAACGCTGCTTCTACAAAACAAGGACGGGGGAAGACTCATAAATACGCTGCGACTTGGCTTAGAAAACCATCTCTGCTTATAAATATAACATGTCTCTATTTCTTTTGCCCCCCTGTATTTATCTTTGCTTGTGCCAAGCAACTCGCCGAGTCCCTACAACTTCCTTCCACCCCGAGAAGAAATCTTTTTGCATTGCACAAAGGTACCTGCAGGTTTCCTATTTATTGAGGATGGGCTCCCACAATTCCCAGTACCCACAGCCCATTTTTTTCCCCACTTCCCCCTTTCGCAGCGAGAACTTTTGAGGCTCTCTCAGCCCAGCGGCATTTGCAGATCCCTTCTAGGCAGGGAGAACAGCCTCGAGTTGTCTCCTACGTCCTACCTGCGAGATGCAGCGACCCGGAGAACAAGAAGAGAAAAGGAGTTGCCTCAAGTTGAGGAGGGGAGAATATTTTTTTGTTAATGCTATGAAATTATCTCAGAAAATAGAATTCCTCTCTCTTTTAGAAACTCTCCCTTGCAGCAGCAGAATCCCCCTCTAATATATTTCCCCCCCCCTAACGCTCCAATCCCTGCTTGGATTATTGGCGCCGCCGCACAATTCCCTGATCATTTTATTTCCCCAAATGAATTAAACCCCCAATTTCCTCCCCTCAAACCCAACCCACGCACACACACACACACACTTCACCCATCCCATCCTCAAACCACCGCCTGGGTGATTCAGTCCTTCTGCCTTCGATTAAGAACTCGAAGAGACGGAATTCTGAGGAAATTGGGGGAATCTGTGGAAAAATGGCACAGAACTAGAGCCCCCCCCGCACCTCTATTTTCATTTCGATAGCCGGCGTCTAGGTTCTTTCTCTCTTTTCCGCTTAAAAAAATAAAGCTACTTCCCTCTAGCCATATCCTGACGGCGCCAAAAGGAAAGACGAGGCTAAAAAGAGAGGGGAGGAAGGGCTGGGAGGAGCCTCCCGCGCAGACGGCACCGCATCAGGAAGAACCGTTCCCGCACCAGAGCCTGGCCAAGCCCAGCTTTTAGTTTGGAGCCGGTTCTTTGGGGAAGAAAACAAAAAACAACAACGCACGAGCCCAAGGAAACGATGGAACTTGGCTCCCGCGCGCGGCTCGAGGGAGCCGGCTGGGATTTGGGGGTGGGTGAGCCGTGTTCGGATGGAGTTCTTGGTCCTCGCGAGGCGCCGTTCAGCAGGCGCACTTCTTCTCCTCGGCTTTGGCCGCCTCCAGCTTGCCGGCGCTTCCTCCGTTGGCCGCGTCGCAGCTCTGCGTCTTGTCCACGCACTGCTCCATCCGCTTCATGATCAAGTCCAGGAGCGTGTCCACGGCTTTCTCCACGTTCTGGCCGGTAGCGGCGCTGGTTTCGAAGTACGGGATGCTACGGGGAAGAGGGGAAAAAAGGTTTTGCTGGAGATGCTCTGCAAACAAACCTTGGCTGGCCTTTCTTTACCTGTTCCGAGCGGCAGTTTGTTTATTTTTACTTCTAAGCGATCTAAATTCTGGCTAGAATTGGTTTACGCCCCGCTCAGTTCTTGCAAAAAGTTAATTTCTTCTATGAACACATAAAGGATCCTTTAAAATCCTCTTTAATAGCTCTAAAAATCTTGGTACCATTTAAAAACCCTTGACGCCATTAAAAAAACCCCTTCTTTTTCTGTAAAATCCTCCTCATTAGCCCTTAAAATCTTGATACCATTTAAAACCCCCTTGATACCATCTTAAAACCCCCTTATTTTTCTGCAAAATCCTCTTTATTAGCCCTACAAATCTTGATATGATTTAAAAAACCCTTGATACCATTAAAAAACCCTTGATACCATTAAAAAACCCTTGATACCATTAAAAAAATCTTGATACCGTTTTAAAACTCCCTTATTTTTTAAAAAAACCCTCTTTATTAGCCCTAAATATCTTGATACTATTAAAAAAAACACTTATTTTTCCGCAAAATCCTCTTTATTAGCCCTTAAAATCTTGATACCATTAAAAAACTCCTTGACACCATTTAAAAAACCTTGACACCATTTAAAAAACCCCTTATTTTCCTGTAAAATCCTCTTTATTAGCCCTAAAAATCTTGATACCATTTAAAACACCCCTTATTTTTCTCTACAATCCTCTTTATTAGCCCTAAAAGTCAATACCATTAAAAACCCCCTTGATACAAATAAAAAAACCTTGATGCCATTAAAAAAACCTTGATACCATTTAAAACCCCCCTTATTTTTCTGTGAAATCCTCTTTAATAGCCCTAAAAATCTTGACACTATTAAAAAAACCTTGATACCACTAACAAAACCCGTGATATCACTAAAAAAACCCTTGATATCACTAAAAAACCCTTGATATCACTAAAAAAACCCTTGATACCATTTAAAAACTCCCTTATTTTTCTGCAAAATCTTCTTTATTAGCCCTAGAAACCTTGATACTATTTAAAAAACCATGATACCATTAAAAAACCCCTGGAAACCATTAAAAAAGCCTTGATACCATTTAAAAACCCCCTCTTTTTTCTGTAAAATCCTCTTTAATAGCCCTAAAAATCTTGATACCATTAAAAAAACCTTGATACCATTTAAAAAACCCCTTGATACCATTAAAAAACTCCCTTATTTTTCTGCAAAATCCTCTTTATTAGCCCTAAAAACCTTGATACCATTAAAAAAACCTTGATACCATTAAAAAAACCTTGATATCATTAAAAAAACCGTTGATACCATCAAAAAACCCCTTGATACCATCAAAAAACCCCTTGATACCATCAAAAAACCCCTTGATACCATCAAAAAACCCCTTGATACCATCAAAAAACCCCTTGATACCATCAAAAAACCCCTTGATACCATCAAAAAACCCCTTGATACCATCAAAAAACCCCTTGATACCATCAAAAAACCCCTTGATACCATCAAAAAACCCCTTGATACCATCAAAAAACCCCTTGATACCATCAAAAAACCCCTTGATACCATCAAAAAACCCCTTGATACCATCAAAAAACCCCTTGATACCATCAAAAAACCCCTTGATACCATCAAAAAACCCCTTGATACCATCAAAAAACCCCTTGATACCATCAAAAAACCCCTTGATACCATCAAAAAACCCCTTGATACCATCAAAAAACCCCTTGATACCATCAAAAAACCCCTTGATACCATCAAAAAACCCCTTGATACCATCAAAAAACCCCTTGATACCATCAAAAAACCCCTTGATACCATCAAAAAACCCCTTGATACCATCAAAAAACCCCTTGATACCATCAAAAAACCCCTTGATACCATCAAAAAACCCCTTGATACCATCAAAAAACCCCTTGATACCATCAAAAAACCCCTTGATACCATCAAAAAACCCCTTGATACCATCAAAAAAACCCTTGATACCATTAAAAAAACCTTGATACCATTTAAAAACTCCCTTATTTTTCTGTAAAATCCTCTTTAATAGCCCTAAAAATCTTGATACCATTAACAAAACCCTTGATACCATTTAAAACCCCTTGATACCATTAAAAAACTCCCTTATTTTTCTGCAAAATCCACTTTTGCTGGAGATGCTCTGAAGACAAACTTTGGCTGAGCCAAGTCTTTCAGGTAACCAGAAAGTCCGTTTTAAAGAGAAACTTTGTGTTCTAGACAATCTCAGCGACCCCGGAACGCACCAGGAACCTTTTTTCCCCTCTTTTTTAAGCCACAGCTCTTGTTATTTAGCAGTCCCTGTAAGTCCTCCCTCTCTTCCTTCCTTCCGAATTAGAAGCACAACCGAACTGAGCTGCTTCCATTCCCTTGGAATCCAATATATTGCCTTCCGAGTCCTCTTTTTCAGAAGACAAAGATTAAAAGCTGCTCCAGCGCTTCCACCACGTGAAATCTGGCTTGGGCCCCCTGCTCCTCAGCGTCACTCTCCTCCTTACCTGCCAACATCCCAGCAACGGAGTTTTCTACTCAGAATGTTTCAGTTCAGCCTGATTTTGGCCAAATATTTCGGCCAAGAACACTCAGAAGGGTGGATTTCTTTCTATTTTTCTATTCAAACCGGTCAACCTGCGGGAATCGCTAGAGGTGTGGCAGATCCCGCAATACCCACTAATAAACAAGTATATTCGAAATATACTTGCACTGAAAACAAGAGACTTTACATTGAGCTTCCGTCGTCATTTGCTTACCCGTATTTGTCGGCCAGATCTTTCGCTTGCCTCTCGTTTACCTCCCTCTGGTCCGATAAATCAGCTTTATTCCCAATCAAGACGATATCTGGATTCTCGCAATAGGCGTTGGCTTGCAGCTGGCCTAGAAGCAGAAATAAAGAGGGGGTAAGAGAACGCTACGAATGCTTTAGAGACCAAAACTGTGGGTAAAAATCATTCCAAAATCCCTTCCCTCGAAGTACCGTGGACCAAGCAGCCAACCACCTCATGCCAACCACGTTTCCTCGTTGTATTTTCACTTGCTAAGGGGAATTTTTTCAAAATAGGAAGTAAAAACGGACCTAAATGTCTTGCCAGTGTTTATTTGACCACCTCAACCAAGCCTTAACCGCACTGAGGTGCTCTAAATACGGCGCCTCAGCAGAGGAGAACCTCCACCAGCCAAGACCTTTTATCCTACAAGACTCCTACAAGGTCCCACGTCATCTGCAGACGCAGCTCTGCAGGAGTTTAGGACGAATTCCCCCCGCGTGGTTTTTCTCTCGGTGGTTTAAATGGAGTTTGATCCCTTGGAAGATCCCGGCGCGAGTCTCGTCCAGAGCCTCGTAATTATTGCGTGGAACTATTTGGGGGTAGACTGACTTGAAAAGGTGAAGCATAAAAAGAAGAAATTAGAGCTGCAGCGTGGTGAGCAGTGGCAGATTGTGATGCCAGGGACTGTTTCGGGGTTGGAAGGAATCCTTCCAACGCTCTAAACACCCTCGATTCAAAACAAACGTGAAGAATAAATTCTTTTAATCTTTTAATCGAGCCGCTACCCGGAGGAAAAGCGACAACAGCAAACGGGAGGTGCTTTTAAAGCGAAGCCTCAAAGCTCGAGCTTAAAATTTCAATCTCGGAGGAGTCAGGAAGGATTCGCGCTCTGCTTTGCACATAGAAAACACCCCGTAAAAATACCGGCGACATCGAGTTCCCAAGCTCCTCTAGATCATCTGAAATACGGGCGATGGCCAAGGACGTGCCGAACGCCAGGGATTTTTCACGAGGCAATGGAGTTACTGGGATTTGGGACAACTCGAAAGAGTCTACGGTGCCAAATAAAAAGAAGAACATCTTTCTAATTTCTCTCTTTCCCAGCTTGATGAAGTTTTCAGCCCAAATTCCAAGCCGCAAGTCCCCCGCTGACGGCTGCACTACTCCCAACCCCTTTCTCCAAGCATTTAACGACACGCAGAAAGTGCCCGGAAGCCTAAAACGCGCAAGGAAGCTTCAAGCCAAGCGCGAAACGCAAAGCTCCGGGGTTCGACTTACTCATCCAGTTCCTGACATTTAAGAAGCTCTGTTGACTGGTGAGATCAAACATGAGTAAAAAGCCCATCGCGTCTCGGAAAAACGCCGTGGTGAGGCTGCGGAATCTGAAGGGAGAAGAGAAAGAGACAAGGTAGGTTGATTAATATCAAGCGGTCTCTCCCTGGGAAGCGCTTTTCCGGCAAGGCTGAATCGAGGGAAGGAAAAAAAAGATGAAGGAAAGGGGGTTTTAGAATTGCCTGTGTGAAAATGATGTTTAAAAAAACCCGTCTTGGAATCTGAAGAGTCGGCAAGATTGAGCGAGCAAACATTCCCTTGGAAGGAAAAGCCAAATAACCTCAGCCTTGCCTTGCACTTCAGCTCTGCTGCATCACGCCAGCCACGACTTATTAATCAGCGCGTTAGGAACTGACCGGAGGAAGCTTCTGTGTGAGAACATCAACGCTGTTCGGTGACTAATCTATCCCTTCCCTTTCCGCCTGATAGAACCGAGAGCGAGGCAAGAGACGGAGGCAGCGGGGTTAGTTCGAAGCGAAACCAAAAAGCTCCTTGAAGCGTTTGGAGTTTGACAGGTTGAAGAGAAGTTCTCGGTTGTTGGAGGTGACTCTGGCGGGAAAGGTTGAAAGGAAAAGGCGACGCAGCCGCGAGCCACGAGCAGGCGTGAAAGTTCACGAGGGACACCTGGGAACACTTCAGAGGATTCCTGCTGCAGGAAACTACAAAGCGTGAAATGCAACTCGGTCTGTCACCAAAAGGTCACGAGCCTCAGGNCCAAACCAGTCTGGGATTCCATCACCCCAGTGCTGCCAGCATCAAGCAGTTCAGCCAGTCCCTGCTCACTACATTCAGGGTTTCTTTTCTGGAAAAAAACCCCACCAAAAAGTAGCCTCAAAAGGTTTGATCTTTTGCAGAGAGAGTTTGCGAGTCAGGCCGAGAGATGCAGACACTGAATTTCAGCTTTCTCCCGCTGTTCATCCAGCAGCAGCCCCTCCCACGCGGTATTTACACGGCTCGCTCTGGAAACTCGTTATCTGCTTCATCACGACTTCCCTTCCTCCCCGCCGAGCCGAAGCTTCAGGCCGCTGCTCTCCAGCGGCTGCCGCGCAGCGAAGAGGCGTGAGCCGCGTGCTCTTGCCGAGAGGTGACATCAGCGGTCGTACCGAGGACAACCTCAAGGTGCTTTGCGATGGCAAGAAATCGGGGTAGGTAACTAGCCAGGGGAAGTGTAGGGAAGCAGAACACACAGCTCCTCTTGTCCTGGTGCTTGTTCCTTGGGAGCAGAGCCCGACCCTCCCTGGCTCCAAGCTCCTGAATGAACTTGAGGGAGTTGTGGAGAGCCAGAAGGGCTCCCCTGAGCCTCCTTTGCTCCAGGCTCAACACCCCCAGGTCCCTCAGAAGTCCTGCCTATTTTTTTTGTCCTAAAATAAGAAGATTTCTGATATTTGTCTGGTGCACCCAGAAACGTGAAAAGCCCAGAATCGCTTTCCAGTGAGCTGAACTCACTTACCTTTCCTGTCCAGCTGTGTCCCAAAGCTGCAGATGGACCTTGAAGGCTTTCCCTGGAGATCCATTTGCTCCTCTGCTGTTGTACACCTAGCGAGAGAGAACGATCAGTCCAGCGCACCCCAAAACCCATCACGCGGCTCAGGGGCTGTTCGATTTTGCGCATTGAGTAAGGAAGGAGCCAAAGTCCTTCCGTAATCCTGACTAAACTAACCTCTAAGCACCACTTCAGAGAGCTCCTTCTAAGGATATTTCAAACCTTTAAAACATTTCAAGCCATGTGAAACGCCAGCGAAAGCTCCACTTGGAAGCTACTTTGCTCATATTAATACATCGAACTCGATGCCAGATCTTTAAAGCTTACGCTGAGCAAGTCGCCCGTGGCATCTCGTCGCGGTGCCGGCCCTCGAAAACATCAGGATTAACCACTAGGATTTTAAAAGCTCTTTTTTCTTCATTAAACTCGGTTGGACCTTAATGACTTCTTTACTAACTGCGACCGCGACCCTCCAGTGCTGAAAGGAACGGCCGCGACCTTTTGCCGGGGCTCGATTCTTTATTAAACAGCCACGGGGTGTAAAGGAGGAAAAGACAGAGGGATATAATTCCGAGCCGGTTTTGTTCTCCGAGGTAGTTTAGCTGACTCGGAGCGATTTGAAAAGCTTAGGAAGACTCGATGCCCGTCGTGTCGTGGTATTTGAGTGAGATGATACCAGCTGAAAACCACGAGCAGCTGGCTCTGTAGCGCCAAGCTACAGAGGTGTTGTCATCCAGCTGCTTCACAACTGGGACACGTTTGCAGAAGAATTCATTAGAAATAGCGTAAAGGATTTGTGGTCCTTGCACTGAAGGGCTGGGAAGTTAACAAGCAGCCAAGTTCAAGAGGTCTCTTGCAATCCTCGCTTTAAATCTCCTTAAATTCAGAGGGGATTTTACGTTTTTTATTAAAGAAGGGAGTAAAATAATTGCCCAGGGTCTAACATCTTGCGGTTTTTATGGTCCTACCGCTCAGGATCTCGCTTAGAAAGCTGAATTTGGCCCCTCTATCTAGCCTGGATCAGTTCTCTCTGAGCAGACCCATTAATTAAATTAAACCAAAGCGGCTGCGCTCTCAAAGCCACAAAAAGCATCCGACCGACGCTGCCGCGGACTCTCATCTTCTATTTAACACCGGGGAAAAGCATCATTACACCTCGGAGTAAGAGAGGCGGGACACATTTACGCAGCGCTTGCTCCGAGTGGAAAGGAAGGAGGGAAAGAAAAAGGTGGTGCCGCTTGTAGGAGGGAACTTACCACTCGTTTTTCCCGAAAATCGATCCCTACTGTGGTGATGAATTTGGGATTAAATTTGTTGTCGGTGTATCTGTAGAGGAAGGTGGTTTTGCCGACGCCGGAGTCTCCGAGGGCCAGGAGTTTGATCAGGTAATCGTAGTCTCCATCAGTCATAGTGCTAATTTTTAGGAACCTGCGTAAAGAAGATGCGGGGGTGGGGGGGAAAAACAGATTTAATGACAAACATTCTGCTTGGTTTCGATTCTTCTTCATTGAAAGGATTGGAAGTTGTGTTTGTGTAGCGTGAAAAATGCGACCACGTCCCTCAGCACCACATCTCCATGGCTTGGAAACCCCTCCAGGGATCAGGGGGACTCCAGCCCTGCCCTGCCCAGCCTGGGACACCACAAGACAACCCTTGCCAGGAAGAAATTGTTCCTCAGCTCCAACCTAAACCTCCCTTGGTGCCACCTGAGGCCGGTTCCTCTTGTTCCTTGGGAGCAGAGCCTGACCCCCCCTGGCTCCAAGCTCCTGAATGAACTTCAGGGAGTTGTGGAGAGTCAGAAGGTCTCCCCTGAGCCTCCTTTGCTCCAGGCTCAACACCCCCCGGTCCCTCAGCCGCTCCTCCCCAGCCTCCTGCTCTAGATCCTTCCCCAGCTTCCCTCAGATCTTAACCTGAAGCCACCCAAGAATTTTCCTCTTCCTGGTCAGCTCCGGGATGGAGTCGGAAGGAGGAGGCTTCACCAAAACCTGGGTGCAGGGAGAGTTTCACCGACCAAACCCACCCACTGCCATCGCTGTTTTATCACTCCCAAAACGTGGCAGGGCAGCAAACCGAGTTCCTGCTCCACAGGAAATTTTGAGCGCTAAGGTTTTCATTTCATTTGGCATGAAAGAACTAAAATTCCTTCCTGATTACTAATAATTACCGTTAGATAAACATCGAAGCGTGTTTCTAAACACCTCTGTAATTAACCGGCTCGCAAAATTCGGAGCGTTTCCTTTTGTTTGATGACAGATTTGAATTTAAAGAGGGGCTACGGCTGAAGTCTAAAAGTCATCCGCCGGCTCTGAAAGGTTCTTCAGCGGAGGATGGTTGGGGTTCTTCAAGAAAAGCCCCACTGTCTAGCCCAAAGGTCTCCAGCAACCAGCAAACCAAAACCAGCCTTCCGCTCAACCAACGCAACGTCGCCTTCCGATTCTGGAGTCTCTAACACCGCGTTCCCAGCTTTACAAACCTCAAAAGTCCCTCTCAACCCTCTCTGCCAACGTGGCCAATGGCTGAAGGATGATAAATGTGATGCTTTGATGTTGTTCTTCCAGGAGTTTGATTGAAAAAACAGTGTCCTGCAGTCAAGATTCCCACCTAGACCAGAAGCAGCGCCTTGTTTCTCAAAAGCCTTCCCTGGTCTCTGGCAGGAACAGCTGAAAACTCCCATTCCTTTCATCCTCAACACTTGGATCGGTGTTAACTCCATCCCAACCACCAACAGGACGGCAAAGAACTAAACCCCAGCAACAACCATCAAACAACTCACTGGAGATGAAACGAAAGCTCCTGCCTCTGCTCCAAAGCTGGTCAAGCTCCGTATAGGAGCCGTGAGCAACTTCAGCATGAAAGAAATAATCTCTCCTCCTTTTCTTCCTCACGATGGAAACCTCGGAGGACCAGACAGATGCTTTCTGGCATTCAAACGCTTCAGGCTTCCGCATGTAAAATCCTCTTGGCAAGCCCCAGCCACAGCCCACCCTGCTGTTTGGGTTTTTTTAGGAAGCCAAGACACCCTTTTTTAATGGAGCAAGGAATATATCCAGCACCTACCGCGTTCGAGCAGCTCTTCCTTAAATAGCTGGACCCTCAGCTCGCTAAATAGATGGGGAACCACCTAAGCCAGGACCCATTCGTGCGGGTATTACTCCGAATAAAGCCAGCAGCACGTTCTCAGCGACCTACACCCATCCCTGCTGTCCAGTGCCACCTTTTGGGCTCCTCTTCTCCGTGTCGGTCGTAAATAACGAGGAAAAAACAGCGCCGAAGCCCTTCCCTTCCAGCCTAAAAACTCTCTTGCTAGGCACACAGCAAAGCCATATTTACATTTGCGTGGGCAAGGGAGAAGAGTGACTAATTCAGTCGTTTTTGCTACTAATCAAGATGAAAAATAAACCCACGATACAATAAAAAAGAAGCCAAGAGAGAAAGGACCGCGCCCAACTGCTACCAGAGGCTGTTATCGCGACATTGCCCCGGTGTTTTTTACCCCCGCTGAGCTGGAATCCAAGCGACTCATCTTCCTCCAGTTCACCAGTTCCAAAACCTGCTGGGTAAGTCCAGGAATGAGTTCTGAGTGGAGCACGTCCTCCGAGGCTCTCACACTCGCTTGGGCTACACAAACATAACTGTGCTCCTGAGCAGAAAATCACCATCGCTTCTGAAATGCCGGAGGAACGCGCCAGCCAGAAACGGGGGTTTGCGAAAGGCGGCGGAATCCTCTCGCTGGAAAAATAACCCGCGAAGAAAAATAACCCGAAACGTCCAAACGGGAAAGGAGCAGGGTCATGAAGAGCGTTTCCAGGAATGTATTTAAGAAGGAGCAAAGCCAGACGGAGGAAGTATTAGTGACTCATGAAAAAAATAGCCTCATAAAACAGAAACAGGTATACAAATCCCGGATCGTGTTATCTGAAAGCCCAGGGAGCGGGTTGGGCTTCCCTTTTAACTGCACGGTGTCAGCAGCCCTACTTCATCTCTCCCTGACCTCAGCAACTCCTCGTTTGGAGTCCAAAACTCATCAGAAATCTCCTGGAGAGCAAATCAGACAAAGCTCAGCCTTTGGCACCGAGTGAACGCTGTTTTTCTGCAGCTCTCTAGCTCAATTCAGGAACCCTGATACGCCGAGGAAGTCTCCGAACTGGGTGATTACATCTCGAAGACCTCAACGGTTGCCAGCTACTTGTGTTTTTAAGAACACCACCCTTCTTTTCCCGGCGTAAATGAATCGAGACGTGCCACCAAGAGTTAGTGACAGAGTCAAGGGCGAAGGGGTGGAGGGAGGAAAGTCAACTCCGCAGCTCAGAAAGTCTGTGCTGATATTTGGGCTGACCTGCGACGGCGTGAAACAGCATCGCTCCATTTTCACATCATGCATCCTTTCTAACCTCCTCCCAAAAAGGACTTTTGGGAGCACAGGGCTGACCACAACCAGCGAGGAACCCTCTAACTGACCCCCAAATCAACCCGAACCCGTCTCTTGGAGCGTCTTCACAGTGAAGTATCTAATGGAAGGGCTGAACCGAGATGAAGACAAGACGAACTGCTCTTTTGTGCTGCATATAGATAACAGGCTGTACAATAAAGGGGGAAAAAAAACCTCACCAAAAATCAACCCCTTCATTCCGCATCCCTTCGGACAGGCTCGGAAAGCTCTACCACGTGGAGCGTGGCCCTTTAAACAATCGCTGCAATAATCGTGAGGCTGATTTCCACTCCCTGCCCTGTTCTGTTCAAATAAAAACGCACACCGGCGAGCTCCTCAAATCATCTGATCCCCTCCTCACGGCTGCAAAACTCTAAAGGAGGTTCCTGGAGATGGAAAGTCATCAGTTGTCACAAGCAAACGCCTCTTACACGTTTAAATCGCGGCTTCTGAAATGGCAAAGAGGTTCTTTGCAACCTTAAGCGACTGCGGAAGCAATCGGACCATGCCACGCAAGCTTTTAGGAATTAAAATCTATTGCGCTGCCCAGGCATAAATTGGTTATCCCTGAAGTTTCAACCCCAAATTGCTTATCCCTGAAGTTTCTACCCCAAATTGGTTATCCCAGAAGTTTTAACCCCAAATTGGTTATCCCTGAAGCTTCAACCCCAAATTGCTTATCCCTGAAGCTTCAACCCCAAATTGGTTATCCCTGAAGCTTCAACCCTAAATTGGTTATCCCCAAAGTTTTAAGCCCAAATTGGTTATCCCCAAAGTTTTAAGCCCAGATTGGTTATCCCAGAAGTTTCAATCCTAAATTGGTTACCCCTGAAGGTTAAAAAACCCCTTAAAGCTGCAGAGAGAACGGTTATTTCCCTCTTCCAGCTGTACCAAGAGGGGAAAGGTCTTCTCGTGCCCATCTTCTTGGCTCCTCAGAATGCTCCTCCTGGGATATCACTCATGCCTGTGCCACTGCCAGGACACTTCCCAGGGTCTGTTCTCCTCCCTCAGCACCCCTGGACTTCTACACATGCAGGCAGACACCACAAATACCACCTCCCAAGTTCTCCCCTGAGCCGCTTCTCCTCCTGACAAACCTGCCGCGCTTCAGAGGACAGAAATTCCCTACCTCAGTGCTGCCTGGATATGTCATCACGCTCCACTCACCGAAGCAGAGCACAGGGAACATCGTAGTAGCGAGCTCCTGCTTCTCTCCGCTGTCAGATCCAAACCAACGACCTCCCCTAGGGGGGGAAGGATCGACAGCCAGGCTCCAATTTTTTCCTAACTCCCCTCCAAATCAACCCCAGCCCTGCACCAGTCGCACTTTGATGCAAACCAGAGCCCTCCTGCTGAATNTTGTAACCGAGTTCAGAGGAGGCCAACTATTTCCCTACTACTCCGTGTACCTGCTTTTCTCCTCCTGCCGCGGCCGCTCGCAAAGACGCTTTGGCTAAACTCTGGAGGCGCACTTGGCTACGAATTTAAGGACCAAACCTGTCTCCGTGACGCCTGCGAAGCGCAGAAAACCCGCAGGGAAGAAGCCTCTCCGCGACCACCTGATCTTACAGGTATAAAAGAGCATTAATCACCCACGGGTATAACACTATTCGTGGGATTTGACAGAATCAATGTTAGGGATTGGAAAGGACCTCCAAAGCTCCTCTAGTCCAATCTTCCCACTGGAGCAGGATCACCTAGACCAAGTCGCACAGGAACTCGATTTCTCCTTTATTTATGTGCATTTATGTGCATCCCCATTTATGTGCATTTCCCAGAAAACCCTTTAGAACTCCCTCCCCTTTCTACCAGCCAGATTTTTGGGGGGATTGTTTTCACCTTAGCAGCAAAATACCACCCAAACCAGGGGGTTCTTTTCACCTTACCAGCAGGATACCCCTGAAAAACAGGGGTTCTTTTTACCTAACCATCAGGATACCCCCCAAACCAGGGGTTCTTTTCACCTCACCAGCAGGATACCCCCCAAACCAGGGGTTTCTTTTCCCCTTACCACCAGGATGCCCCCAAACCCAGTGATTCTTTTCACCTTACCAGCAGGATACCCCCCAACCCAGGGGTTCCTTTCACCTTACCATCAGGATACCCTCCAAACCAGGGGTCTCTTTTCACCTCAACAGCAGGATACCCCCAAACCCAGTGATTCTTTTCACCTCACCAGCACGATACCCCCCAAACCAGGGGTTTCTTTTCACCTTACCAGCAGGATAGCCCCCAAACCAGGGGGTTGTTATCATCTTACCAGCAGGATACCCACCAGAACGGGGGTTCTTTTCACCTTACCCCCCAAACCTCTCCCCTCTCAGAGGGGGTCGCCCTGTCGCGACAGCCGCAGCATATCGGCGATGGGACCCCCACCAAGCTGTAGCTCTGGGGGGGGAAGGTTCAGCAGCGGGTTGAACCCACAGGGAACCCCTTTTCTCCCCTTCCCCAAGCGCTTATCTCCCCCCAACCCCTCCCCCGATCCCCTCGGTCTCCATTTTCCCCTCCTCCCAGCCCCGGGGCCTGCCTCGCCGCTCCCCTCACAGACCTGTTCGCTCTTCTCCTGGCTGCAGCAGGATGGCGGGGGAAGGAGAGAAGCCGAGGAGCCGCCTCTCTCCTCTCCTTTCCCTCTCAATCCCTCGTACCGGAGCCTGGAGGAGCCGGGGCAGGGGCCGGGGAGGAGGCGGCGCTGCCCGGGCTCGGCGCACGGATGTGGCCGCTCGGCTCGCCCAGCCCCGCCGGGCGGGGACGGGGCGGGGATGGGGATGGGTGTTCCTGAAGGAAAAAAAACACCCTCCTGGTTGCTGGAGGAGGAAAGGAGCAGCTTGCCCGCTGGGGGTGGGAATGGAGCCCGCAGAGGTTGCGAAGAAGGAGTCTCAGGATAGACACACACCCCCCCTCGGTTCTCCCTCAGGAGACCTGGCTCGGCTCCATCTTCCATATCCTGAGGGATCCAGGGTCCTGAGCAGGGGATTTGTTAGGGATAGATCCTGAGGGATCCAGGGTCCTAAGTAGAGGCTTTTCTGAGGGACAGATCCTGAGGGATCCAGGATCCTGAGCCAGGGCTTTGCTGAGGGATCCAGAGTCCTAAGTAGGGGCTTTATTCTGAGGGACAGATCCTGAGGGAACCAGGGTCCTGAGGAGGGGCTTTTCAGAGGGACCCAGGGTCCTGGGCAGGGGCTTTGCTAAGGGATAAATCCTGAGGGAACCAGGATCCTGAGCAGGAGGCTTTGCTGAGACATAGATCCTGAGGGAACCCGGGTCCTGAGCAGGAACTTTATTCTGAAGGAAACAGGGTCCTAAGTAGAGGCTTTGCTGAGGGACAGATCCTGAGGAATCCAGCATCCTAAGTAGGGGCTTTGCTGAGGGATCCAGGGTCCTAAGTAGGGGCTTTGCTGAGAGATAGACCCTCAGGGATCCAGAGTCCTAAGTAGAGGCTTTACTAGGGATAGATCCTCAGGGATCCAGGGTCCTGAGCAAGGACTTTGCTCTCCGCCAGTCACTGTTCCAAGCAGGACCCAGCCATCAGCTTTCCTCAGCCTGGGAGCAGGGCCCAGCTCTGCCTTCCTGGCAGAAGAAGGAGAAGGAGGAGGATGGCAGGAACCTGTGAACCAAGTCCTGCAGCCCAACCAGCCCCAACTTGTGCCCTGCCACTGGTTTCAATGGGCGGTCAGGTTCTACCAGCGGCTCTCCAAGGGAGCAGCTTTGACTGAGTGTCTCCAGCTGAGCAACAAGCAGCTGGAACCTATTACTCAGCACCCCTCCTCTGACTATTTGGGGCAAGAAGTTTAAAGGGTTCCTTTCCACAGCCTCTCAAGCTGAAGTTAACTCGAATTTGCCCTTTAATCCATCGCTAAGTTCCTAAAAGTCAATCCAAGGCAGTTGGCCAGTTGGGTTGTGTTTCAAACCCCGTCATTATTCCAGTAGCTGTGCTGGGGAGCCCCCCCTGCAGGGCTGGGCCCAGCTCTGGAGGCCTCAGCCCAGCAGAGACAGGGACCTGGTGGAGCGGGGCCAGAGGAGGCCCCAGCAATGGTCCAAAGAGACCTTCTGGGGGCCTTGCAGGGCTTGAAGGAGCCTGGCAGAAAGATGGGGACAGACTTTGGAGCAGGGCCTGTGGGGACAGGACAAGGGGGATGGGTTGGAACTAAAAGAGGGAGATTGAGAGCGGAGAGAACGGAGAACTTGTTGGTGCTGAGGGTGGGGAGAGCCTGGCCCAGGTTGCCCCGAGAGGTGGTGGCTGCCCCATCCCTGTCCCCATTGCAGGGGAGGTTGTTGGGGGCTCTGAGCAACCTGCTCTAGTTGCAGATGGTCCTGCTCCCTGCAGGGGGGTTGCTCTAGATGACCTTTGAAGGTCCTTTCCCACCCAAACTGTTCCATGATCCTATGATCCCAGCACTGCCAGCATCGAGCGGTGCAGCTGTACGAGGTCATCGAGCACTAATCTCACCCAATCCCTCTGTGCTGCTGAATAAAACACCCACCAGGATTTCGTACTCTCTTGTTGAAGCGCTTCCAGATGACAATGCCAGGGCTGAAATGAGCTCATACAGCCCAACAGCTCCTGCTGTGGGCTCGCCATTTCGCGAGGGAAACTCTTTACCTGAACTCAAAGAGAATTTAGGGCGAGAAACAGAGAATGAGCTTCGTACCCTACTTGAACCTAGAGGAACCCTCGCTATTATTTTTTCTAGCATGTCCTGAGATCCGTGTCAAACCAGGAACCTTCATGATCCTGGAGATCTCACTCCCCACTTGCTGCCCCTCACAGCCACTTAAAGCTCCGCTTCGACAATTCCTACCCTTCCCAGAGCTGCTGGCGACATTCAGAACTGGGTTATCGCTGGTCCTCTCGCCCCTTTCCCCTGCTGCGGGTGAACGCCCGGAGCTCCTCGGCAGAGGAGATCAAGCTGTTGGCAAACAGGTTTCTCTGAGGCCTTCCTGGCAGCTCAGAACTTCGCGCCCACACGGCCGCCGACAAATTGGCCGGCGCTCGGCGGTGATTCGGGGCAATTAGGAATGCTACCGGTTGCCAGCGCGTTTTATGTAACTGGGAATGTTTGGCTCTGCCGGGCGGTTCCAGACAGCGGCGTTTCTCTGAAGCCCTCGCTGTTTCTAACACGTTTCCTCTTTATCTCCTCCAGGCTGCCGGAGCCTTAAATAAAACGATGGGGGTTGCGTTTCTGGTAGGTCCCTTTGATTCGAGGCGAACCTCTCGCTCGGTAACCTCCGTTTCCTGCCTGTTCCTCCCACAATTAAAATTCCACCTCATTCCCAAGCGCCTGAATCCCATTCCTGCCAGAAGTTCCACGTGGAGCAGCGGGGACTTAACGCTTGAGGGTGTTATCAGAGCAAATCGCACGCGATTAATAACCGAAGGGTGGTATTTCCTGATACACCTCGTGGGTTTTGGTTGGGTTTTTTTTTGTCTCGAGGAGGGCTGGATCTGCTGTGGGAGCCGTAGCAGGATGTGGTATTTACGTTCCCGGTGACGAGCGTGTTTGCATTAGCGGCGGCACTGCCCCGCGGTGAAAGCAAATATGTTCTCTCACCCGTTCTCAGCTTGACAAAGCCCAGTTGGCAGGAGCTGCTCCGCTGGCAGCCACGAGGAAGAAGTCGCAGCCGACTCCTCTCTCTCTTTTTTCCCCCCTTTTGTTTTTCCTTTCATTATCCCAGAAAGGGATTTCTTAATCAAATTTTTCCTTCAGGCTTGCTCTACCTGAGGGAACCAACCCAACCGTTGTAACTCTGCTTAGCAAAGCCGGTGTCTGCTTTTTAAGCGAGCTCTCGCAAACCGGTCCGTGCGGCTCGCTTGTGGTTTTTCACAAAGTGTTAATAGCGTCGGGTTTTGTTGTTTGTTGATTTTATTTATTTTTCCCAAGCTAAATTCGCGTCTATTCAACCTCATTCAACTCCTACGAATGCCTCGAGCTGCTGGGGTCTGGCGGGGCTCTGGGATTCCTTGAGGAGAAACTTCCTCTGGCTTAGATTGTCTGAGGAGAAACTCTCTCTATTTCTTTTTTAAATAGCATCGAGCGCGTTTCTACTCAAAAATATAACCCCACCCAAAGCAAATCCACAAGGAACACGAGCTTATTTAGATTAGCACGGAGAAACGAGATAGGGAGCAAACAGTTGACTTCATTACGCCGGGCCAACAAGTTCATTAGCTAGGGCACGTATTGCAGACTCATTTCGTGAGGAGGTCTTATGTGTCTCTCCTGCTTTCATGGAAGGGTTTGGGTGGGAAGGGACCTTTAAAGATCATCTAGTCCAGCTCCCGTGCAGGGAGCGGGGACATCTGCAACCCGAGACGGTTGCTCAGAGCCCCCAACAACCTCACCTAGAAACTTTCTCCATTCCTCTGCCACCCACGTCCTCTCCCGGTTGCGCTGGGCATCTACGGATGGCTCACATCCCCAGAAACGTTAACAAAAGTGGAACAAAACCACGGCAGGAAAACATCTCACGCGGGCCTAAACTGCATCTCTTTGGAGCAAGCTGCTCCCGCCGGCTGCGAATTTCCCTTGAAATCAGGTGGAATCGCTTTTATAAACTCAGAAGCACAGGCGGAAGGAGAAGACGCAGCTTCGTGGTGGTAGCCGTGGTCTCCTGAGGCACCGACCGGTGTCATAAATGCAGAATTTTCTATTGATTCGTGCACCGAGTTAATTAACAACGCGGGAGAGGAAGCTGCTCGCTTGCAGCGTGAGTTTGCCGGGGTGGTGGGGAGTCCTAGAATCTTTGTTCTAGTTGGAACAGACCTTTGAGATCATCGAGTCCAAGTGTTGAAGGCGCAGTCTCGCTATGCAGACATGGGTGTGGGTCCCCCTGGCAGAGACCGACTTGTGGGGCTAGAGGAGAGGCAAGAGAGGGATTTACCCCAGGAGCTTGGATGATGGCACTGGGGAGACTGTCCCTGCAATCCTGGGGGTAGGTTTAGGGCTCCTTACACCCAGCAGGAGCTGGAGGGGCTGGAGCGTGGCCAGAGAAGGGCAACGGAGCTGGGCAAGGGGCTAGAGCAGGAGGCTGGGGAGGAGCGGCTGAGGGACCTGGGGGTGTTGAGCCTGGAGCAAAGGAGGCTCAGGGGAGACCTTCTGGCTCTCCACAACTCCCTGACAGGAAGTTGGGGTGAGCTGAGGTTGAGATCTCTTGTCCCAAGTGATGGGATGAGAGGAACCGGCCTCAAGTTGCCCCAGGGGAGGTTTAGGTTGGAGCTGAGGAACAATTTCTTCCTGGCAAGGGTTGTCTTGTGGTGTCCCAGGCTGGGCAGGGCAGGGCTGGAGTCCCCCTGATCCCTGGAGGGGTTTCCAAGCCGTGGAGATGTGGTGCTGAGGGACATGGGGCAGTGGTGCCCTGGCAGTGCTGGGGGAACGGTTGGACTGGATGATTTTGCTTCACCATTTCCAGCCATTAAAGAGCTGCGTTAATGCTCCCAGAAAAGAAATGTAAAGCTCAGGCTCTAGAAATAACGACTGCTGGCAGGTTTTGAAGTCTGTGCTGAATTGTGACAAGCTGTGCCTCAGAATTCAGCACCTTTGAGCAACTTAAAGTACATGATTTTGTGTAACTCACCCAAAGAACGTTAATTTTGAAGAACAGAAGCTCTAGCACTTGATCAGGGCTAAATTACTGAATATTCAGAGGAGGAAAAAGCCCTTTTTGAGAGGAGGATATTTCTTCCTTACTTTGACCGAGTCGTTTTCATCCCAGCGGGATGGAGACAGCTCTTCATGTGGAACATCCTCGGAGCTGGGCTGGGGGAGTGGCAGGAGGGGACATCATTAGGAAGCGAAAAACAGCTCTAAGCATGGTGTGCGATTACCAAAGGGTGGATTTAAACTTGTTGGCCGTGCAGTTGTACGCCGTGCTCGTTAGCTTTTCACTGGAATGGGGAAGATAGTTATTTCTAGGAGCCGCTGAGGGACCTGAGATTGTTTAATTTAGAGAAAAGGAGGCTCAGGAGAGACCATGTCGCTCTGCACAACCATTTCCAGGGATGGGGCAGCGACCGCCTCTCGGGGCAACCTGGGCCAGGCTCTCCCCACCCTCAGCACCAACAAGTTCTCCCTTCTCTCCACTCTCAATCTCCCTCTGGCAGTTCCAACCCATCCCTCCTTGTCCTGTCCCTGCTCCAAAGTCTGTCCCCATCTTTCTGCCAGGCCCCCTGAAGCCCTATAACGCCCCCAGAAGGTCTCCTTGGAGCCTTCTCTTCTCCAGGCTGGACACCCAACTGTATAAACCCAACACGCTGCAAAAAAACATCGCAGAGAAGCTACACCGAGCTCTCCAGCCACAGGCAGCCTTGGGGAAACACCGAGGACTGGGACACGTTGCAGATCCCACGGAGCTAATTAGTTGACTCAACGAGGCTTATCAAGAGGAACTTTCCCTGCTGTGATTAACAGCCCTGAACCTGCTGCTCCTGGCAGCTCTTTGGGCTGATCTCTTGGGCTTGGTTCCCTATTTTTAAAGCCAACTAGTGAAGAACGAGATGATCCTGAAGGTCC
>WEIS01051519.1:1006-18099 GCA_013389965.1 Todus mexicanus | reverse complement strand
GAAAAAAAAGAGTTATTCATTTTCTATCAGTAATGATCATGATGGGTAGAGTCTTACTCTAACATATGGAGGATAAGCAATGATGGACCTGCTTTCAGTAACTAACACAGGACATCACACAAGGATAGTCTAGCTCAACTCCCTGCTCCTTGCAGAACTACCTAAAACTAAACCATATGACTAAGACCATCATCTAGATGTTCCTTGAACTCTGACATAGAATCATAGAAGCACAGGATTATAGAATGGTTTGGATTGGAAGGGACCCGAAAGGCCATCTAGTTCCAACTCCCCTGACACATGCAGGGACACTTTTCACTAGACCAGGTTGCACAAAGCCCCATTCAGCCTGTCCTTGAACACTTCCAGGGACAGGCATCTACATCATCAGCATCCTCACATTTCAAGAGAACCAGGAACATTCATTCCATTTCAGGAAGACAGGTAATATCAAAATGCAATCAAAAATGGTAACAGTTTATTTATTCTGTCATTCACCCTTCTTAAGTCTTCCTTGAGTTGTAATCCCCTGTACTTCTGCCCACATTTTCTTGGAGCTGTGCTCGAGACTCCACAACCAAAAGCTTTCCTAAAACATCATCATCATCAAGTTTTTGTTAATAGGCAGCACTTGAATTAATCCTGTTCTGAATTGTGCCTCACTAAATTCAAGGGAATAGGTGTATGCCACGTACCTGTGGGTTCTAAACTGCAGGCTCTAAGGTAACGGTTGCAGTTACAAGGGGAGTATTTACCCTCCTTTTCCCGTGTCACTGTCGACATTGATAGCATTGGACATTAGCCTCTGGAGGACAAGCTTTGTAAAGTACTCCCACCAGAGCCTGAGCCCACCAGATTGTGGCTGCTATATTGAGACTTCAGCACTTACACTACCATGATAAAGCCAGCACAGCATGCAATGTATTGTTCATTTCTCGATGTTCATATTCCTGAAATATTCCTCACAATTTCATATTCACCTTTTTACTGTATATTTGGCCGTGTCTGAGAAGACACAGCTGCTGAAATCACATCTCTTCAAATAGCAGCTGTTTAAGGTGTATCCCTGTTTTCCCTGTGTCATTGATACCATCAATTTACCTGGTAGGGACACATAAAAATACAATACAATACAATACAATACAATACAATACAATACAATACAATACAATAATTTCCTTTCCTTTTCCGGAGTCACTACATCTACTGACCTAGTCCTCATTGCAATGAGGACTGTTCTGTGGAGCAGGAATTAACCAGGAATTAGAGTGGGATCACAAGATTTTCCCCAGGTAGAACAACCTAGGGAAAGAGAAACAGAATGAGGCAACCAAAGAGTCACTGTATCAAGATCTGTTGGACATGATGGCAAAGCCATAACAGTACTTGAACTTCTGCACAGGCAGTGATTTCTTTCCTCTCCTGTTCTGCACAAGGTCTCCACGTGATCACTCTTCATGAGGCTGCTATAATCATGTTCACAGAAATACAGATTGCCTGTAAATGAAATATAACCCTCTAACATGAGAAGGAAAACAGGATAGAGTTATCCAAGCACTGTAGCTGAGGAGGTGGGGATACGTGTGATATATGCAGGAACCACTGCGTGGGAACAGAAGGAGATGGCATGTATTTCTGAAACCAGTTTTACTATCAAAAGCAGCATTTTGTGAATCCACCCTCTCCTTAAGCATCCCGTTCAACCAGCTGGTGCTACAGAATACCAGGTTTGGAGTTTGTTCTTTTTCTCACCATCCTTGTACGTGTCTTCTACAGTTTCTACATCTTTCCTCAAGTCTGTGTTTGTACTTTGCCCATTTTTCTGTTTCTATCAGCTGTCTTGTCTTGTGTCTTGTTTTTTTCTCTCCCTCATTTAGTTTCTCTTCTGCCTTCCTGGCTTACTGTGTTCTCTGGCTTCCTTCCAGCCTTGCAGCAGTATTTGTCCTCGCAGCATCTTGCAAGGTTCCTTGTGCAGCTAGGTCTTTTTTTTTTTCCCCCTAATTTATTAAAGATCCTAAGTTTTCCTTTTGGACCTATCAGACTTCATTTCAAAGTGCAACATTTTCAAGTGTATATTCAAAACACTCCCACCAACATCTGTTCATCTATTAAAAATGCTGTGTTTTGCCATTCAGAAAAAAAAAAAAAAAAAAGCCTTTTTCTGTAGAGATGCCGAATAGAAAAACACAATTCTGCTAATAAGAAATAGAAAAGCAAAAATTTCTCTAAGGGAAACAACCCAGCTAAAAACAAAGATATAAAATATAAATACATCTTGTATTCTTGCATCAACAATAAGACTCGATTGGATTTGGAAGAGCAAATGACACATATAATTTTATTTAGTAAGTTAAAAGTTAATTAAGCAACCATTCTGATAACAGAGTTATAAAAAACTCTTGTTTCTATGACAAGAATTTTCATAACACTTAGGAATAAATGAAAATTAATTCATAGCATCCTCTGAGGTAGACAGATGTTAGATACAATTCTGTTTTCTACATACATGCAGCCAAAGTGACTCCTCATTTCGGGTGCTATAGGGCAGCCCACGTGACCTTTAGCTGCTGCTTCAGAGGGTTCTGGTTTCTCATAAGTCTGATGTCCTACCTGTCAGCCCTGTGCAGATATCTAGGATACGCACTGCTGCCTTCAGCAGTGTCCCACGCCTAAGCTTAGGCAACTGAGGCAAGCCTATATATCGCATTGTATACCTTTTGTACTGTGTATAGAAGACCAGAGGAGATAAAAAGTAAGTCTTCCAGCTGAGGTTGAGCTGCCGTTACACAGACATCCAGTGTGATCTGAGACATCCCTGGTCATTCTCCATCTACTCTCCCTTTCATCCCATGCCTTATCTATCAGCTCCATCTATGTGAGTATCTTGGGTAATTGAGGCTGTCTCAGATGACACCTGTGTTTATGTGACCAGATCACACTCACTCAGGTGCAATCGCTGTTAATTAACACAATTAAATTGTGGTCAGTGTTTAAAGGCATGCAGCTGTCTCAGATCCCCTTAGAATCATAGAATCCTTGAGGTTGGAAAAGACTCTTGAGATCATCGAGTCCAAACATCAACCCTACTCTGCAAAGCTCACCCCTAAACCCTATTCCCCAAAACCACATTTAAATGCCATTTAAACACATCCAGGGATGGGTTTTGAAGACAACCTACACTCTTCAAGCACCTACGCTGGGGAATCTTCACTTTGCCCAACCCAGAGCTTGCCCCAGGACCCCATTTCCCCGGGGGGGAGACCATGGGGACAGGGCTGGGGCTGGTCAAGGAACAGGGGAATCGCTTGTACTGGGGCTGATTAAGAAGGGGAGGAATCCCTTATAGAAGGACTAAGAGCTGAGAGAAGGGCAGGGGGAAGGACAGGGAGAGCTGCGCCCTGAGCCACAGCCCTACACCCCCTATACCGGGGACCTTGGGCCTATCTCCGGCAGCACCTCTCAACTCCCGGTGTGCTGAGGTTTGGGGAGGAACCCTTCAACCCCACCACCACCACCACCCCTGGAGGGCCCCCACTGCCCCAGAGGCCTCCCCTGTGTCTCTGGACATCCCTGTGGGGAACCTTCCCTGAGGGATGCACGGCCTGCTCACGGGTCATTCCCCAGCTTGGGAATGTCTACGAACGGCTCCAGTTACCGACGAGCGTTACAGGCAATGGATATCTAATCAATGCAGTCAATGGCTTGCAGAGAATGATTCAGATCTCCCAAAAGAAGGTACCTTAGTGACTGATCTGCTGAATTGCCCTCTACGCTCTGCTGACTAGATTGATTACCTCTCTGCTGGTTTAGACACTTGGTTTCCAGATAGACGTTTACATGCAGACCCTTATATTGTGCTGTCTGAACTTCAGACTGAACCCTGCCCACAGAGGCCATCAAGTACACTACTTCTCATTGGTTAAATTCTAAAAAAGAAAACCTTTCAAATCCTGGACCTGTTTCATTTCTGGAGCAAAGTGGCACATCTGGACTCAAATCAGTTACATGCACAAAGGTGTCTAATGTCCTTTGAGATGCACTAGGACGTCCATAGATACCCAGGTGGAGCTCACAGAAGTGACATCAAACCTACAGAAGACCTATGTGTTTAGGGATGTCAACCTCAGGCCAGGCAGGATAACCCCAGATATCTCAGAATGTATTAGACACTTGTGCTCAATGCAGGAAGTCTACGTTAAAATCAGACAATTATTCTAAGCACCATATCTCAGTTTTGATCACATGACAATCCTTCCTCTCCTCAGTTTGCACGCATAACCATACTATGACTTTGGAAGGCTTTCTTGGAGGAAGTTGCATATTTTCCCACTATATTCATTTACAGTTAAGAATTTCAGCAGGGTTTTTTGTTGTTTTTGTTTTGTTTTGCTTTGCTTTGCTTTGCTTTGCTTTGCTTTGTTGTTGCTGCTGGTTTTATTTCTGCAATGCATCATGAGGATCAGATCTCAAATTACTCTTCTAAGCTCCTTACTTTACCTGAGGCTGGATGTACTGCAGCTGTCCTCTTCTTTCATGGACTAACAATTGTAAGTATTTCCTTTCTTACTTGCCTGCTTTGATGATGTGAACCTTCTTATTTCTTTGGTGTTCTCCATGTCATCCCATTCATACCTTATTTTCCTTTCTAAAACATTGGGCAAAGTCTCCAGTGAACACCTTTCTAGTATGTCCTCCATAATTCCCGTTGAAAACAGAGGTCATCCCCCTGCCCAATCTAGTTATTTGTTTCTTTCTGATATTTCTATTCCCAAGCTTTCCTCTCAGCCAGCTGAAATGCACAGATGACATTAGAAGCTTAGATATAACACAATTCTTTCTCTCTAGAGATGCTGTTAATGGAGCATAAAATGTACTCGATACACTGCACACATTCCTTGGGTCCTAGATAAGTCCTATGGCAGGCACATCAGCATTATCACTGTGGCTAGCCAGCAGTTACAAGAAACCCAGTGAATTTCTGAGCATGATATAGTGCTCAAGTTTCTCTCACTTTCTGGACAAGTAGCAATTATACCAAAATCGAGTGACAAGATTTTATGGCAGAATTAGACGTGTCTTGAAGTTATCATTGTTGACAGTGGCTGAGCTTTTCCATACCAAGATCTAACTGCTCTTAAATTTGTGGAACAAGATATTTGTTGCACAAATTCAGTACAGCGATAGAGTAGGGCTGGCTGATTTTTTCTTTGCTATAATGAAACTGCAATAGCCGTCTGTATTTCTGAAAAATATTCAAGGCCTTTTAGAAAATGTTTTTTCTCTTTTGGCTCCCAGTTTATCAGCATCATTTTTCCAACTGCAGTTGACCTGGCCATAACTTGAGCTTGACCTGGCCATCCCTTGAGCCGAAGTTTTTCACTTTTTAACTCATTTTGAGACCCTGTAATTCAAGTCTCCAAAGACGGTCTTAGATTTTAAATTTTTATTTTGCTTTTCCTATGGAATATTTCCATCTGGAAGAACTTGGCTAGATGAAGTCTTCAGCACTACAGATATGAGCTTGTGTTTAATACTGATGGCCCTCCTCAAGCCAACTGCAAATAACTAGAGAGTTTTGATCTCCTTGGGGAAAGAATTTTCAATAATTACTTAATTCAGCCGCATTAATTTTTGAAGTAAGTAAAAGAAAGAGTTGTCTTGAACTCCAGGACTGACAAAGCAGACCCAGAATTTCTGCCTTGAGGAGTTAAGAACACCAGGTTGTTCAGCTGGAATATTTTATTTTGACATCCTTTTGTACTACAGAGAATATACTCCTGGTCTGGCTCAAGCTTAATAAGTAGGGTTTTCTTCATTAGAAATAGTATTTATCTCAGTGAGATAGCTGGTAGAATGAGCTACTATTCAGTTTTCAAGTGATGGCAGAATCTAGCCACTAGTGCAACACCTCTTACCTTAGAAAGGTTTACATGTTTCTCATGTCAGATGTTATTTATGGCTGTGGTTTGTTTGTCCTCAGTGATGTTATGCATATGAACATAATTTGTCAATTGTAACAGTCAGACAAACAGACCTTAGATGATGAAGACTGGAAATCACAAATAAAACTTTGCTCAGTAAAGCCACAATCATCTGAAACAGGTGACCTTGGGAAGGACTGAGCACTGATCTGGCTGCAAGTGGCTATGAAGGACAGCAAGTGCCCCAGATCTGCCTCTGGGAATAGTCACACTCATCCTACAAAGCTGGAACATTTACTGATCTCCACCATCCTTTCCCACCCATGAGTTGGCAGGTGTCCCTGCTTTGCTATTGGCATAGGGGAAGTGAGAGTTTGTAATCTTCTGCAGGACAAAATCACCTCACTCAGCTGCAACTGCTGCTGATGCAGTTGAGGTAACTTGTACTTGTGTATCAAAGGGGTGGTAGATCCCATAGCTCAGCTCTCAGGTCAGCAAGGGATGGCAGCAAATTAAAGCATTTATACAACTGTAGCGTGACAGCAGATGGAATGGGAAGTGTTATTCAAGGGCTGGAGCATGGACGTGAGAGCTACAAAACAGTAAGATTAAGCAAAAAGAATACATTAGACATGAACCCTTTAGTGTCCTTTGATTTATGCTTGTCAGAATGTAAAGTTTGGCAAATTATCCCTTCTGCCTATGCCACACGTGGAGCTGCGGCTGTGGTAATTTATGACTATTAGGACCTAAGGAAAAGTACTTGAAGGCCTCAGTCCACAGCTTCAAGACTATGGAGGTAGGTGCCCAGAAATACTTGAGAAACAGGGGTTAAGAAAGATTGAATTGAGAAAAAGAATCCAGACCTTATATTTGCCTTATATTTGTCGTTTTATTGGTGTTGGTGGGAGGATTTTTGCTGTCCTACCTGAGCACAGTGCATAATCAGAGTGGGAAGAGCTGGAATGAATAAAAGCCCTCAGGTATCTGCAGTATTAGATTAAATAATGTCAGTGCAATTTGCATTTTAAACATCTTTATGGGGAATCTGTGGCTTGTGAATTGCTATATTGGGTAACAAAATAGACTAAATTAAATGTCTTACACTTTGTGCAGCAGTCCAGTTTTTAAACTCACTGATTAAGGAGGGCTTCTTTTCCTCTTTCATTCCACAAAAAAAAAAGCCTAATAGAAAACATGCAATCTAATTTTCGGTATTCTCAAAAAAGTGTTTCTTCAGAAATGAACTCCTTTGTCATGGCTGAGGAAAAAAAATTATCTTATGAAAACATGCAGTTCAGCCCTGTTTCTATTCATGTTTGAATGATTGCAATTGTCACTTTTAGCATCTTTTAATTGGAGTGTAATGGTGCATCACTAGATTTCATAACCTTGCAGTCTGGATTTTATCACCTCTTATAATTTCTCTTAAATATTGAATTCTGCAGGAGCTATGGTAGTAATTAGACCCATGGATGGATGAGAATAATGTTAGAAAGGCATTAAAAATTAGAAATGTTCAATGCTTTCATGGTGTAGTTTTCTCCATTATACTGTTCCCTGTCTCTGTGTAAGCTCTACCTGTCTTGCAAAACCACAGTATCCAACAGTGGAAGCAACACTGATTTACTATCGAACTACAACTACATCCGATGTGAAATCTATATTGGTGTTTAACAATGAAAAAAAGATTGGATTCCACTTATCCTGATTATTTTGTTTTCTTTCAAAAGTTTCATTTCATCCAGTAAAATTTACTATAATGTGCATGACTGTCTATGTTGTAATCAGTACATTCACATTCTGGGACTGAACATAGCATCATCACTTCCATGAACCTCAGTTTACTTGCAGATTGGTTAAATTTATTTTCCCCGAGACGGTACGTGCTTTGCAGCTTTCATACAATCTCCACAAATGGTCACATGGAGAAGCAAATGGAAATAGCAAACAGCATTTGTAAGCTTTCTAGACAAGTATTTTCCCTTACAGATGGCTTAATACTCAGGAAAGCTTACAAATGGAATTGAGTTGGGGAAAAAAGTAAATCAACTTCCACAAGGAAGTTGAGCTGCTGACCTTTTTTGTTGTTGTTGCTGTTCTGTTTAAGAAAAAAAGATCATAACTTTTTGTGCATAAAATCCATGCATACAACCTGTTTAGATTCTTTACAGTGTACATTTTATCTGGTTTTATGCTACATAAGATTTTAAAACACAGTTTTCAAACGTACGAAGTAGATGGGAGAAATAAAATATTTTTATCCTATTTCACCCACAAAATACCAAAACAGATGGTCTGAAGAGTATTGTAGATGTTTCCATTTATATTGAACAGATACAACACTTTACAATTCACTGAAACATTTTCTTAACCAAAAATAATCATGCAAAATTTTCCCAAGTCACTGAAACCTCAATGTCTGTGAGGATTCAGAAAAGTAGGTTCATGAATATATATATATTAAAAAGCAGTAATTTCAAACCTCCAGCTGTTTGTTTGTATCAGTCTTTTTTACTCACTTCCACAACACATAGAATGAAATATTTCAGCTCTGCATTGCCCTGGATTATTTGCTGGTTAGATACAGACAACAGACTCACTCACTGAGCTTGTAGTCCTTTCTCACTACATCTCCTGCTAACAACAAGTGGAGACTAACCAGAGCTAACAAGGGCTGTGTCAAGTTGCTATGACATAAACAAACCCCTACATCTCAGCCTAAAAGTATTCCCATTTGTACTGCCACCTTCATGCCTCTGTTAGTGAGCTACTGGAAGATGCTAGTATGTATTTAAGGAGCTTCCCTACCTTGGTGGACACACTGTGATTTGACTGTGGTTCTCAAAGTCTTATGTATATTTCAATATAATTTTTTTAGAGTAGGTTGCATGACTTTTATGTATCAGGTGCTGAAAAAGACCATGACAGTAACAGTGCTTCCCAAGGAAAAGCCATTGGTGCAGATCAAGCTTACTACATCATTGCACTTGGAGTTTCCTATGGGCTTCCTTTAGACTGTCAGAAATGTCTGGGAGCAGGAAGCTATGTGGTTACAGTGGAAACTTGACATCGTTCTTCACTAAGCTGTGTTCCTTAATAAAATGTTCACATTCAACTCAGCCAGTCTTAAATTTGCCTAATCCACTTTGCCTATTTCTAATTATGCTGTCTGGAGCTTCATAAAGCAAAGGAACATCTGCACCAGTTCAATGACTCCCAGCTGTCCCCACCTTTGTTTGACCCTGTCATAGGCTGGCACTCTACAAAGCAATACGTACAGAAGTGAAGAGGGGAGGCTGGAGGTACATTGCATGAGCACGTACTGGCTCCAGCAGGATGCACACACAAAATACAGGCTGCCCCTGCATAGAAGGGTCTGTAGGAATTTTACCAGAGACAGTAAAATAAGCAATTCACTGGCTGCGCGTTGATATACAGCAGATAGAAGCTGAGGAAGCTGAGAAAAAATGAGGACTGAAAATTAGCCATGATTAAACCATCCTGTCTCATGTTTTATTGACTGAAAGTAGATATGCTAGATCTGGTGTTAGCAGCAATACTGTGGCTCAGAAATAGGAATTGCAAAAGGAACTTAAGCTTGAAGCCAACCAGCTCATTTTCCACAGCGGTGGGCACTGGTTGAGAAAGAGAGAAGTGTCATAAAATAGATCCACAGGTTACCTCATGCACTGGCAAGATTGACACTCTGCTGCTCCTTCTTCAACAGACTCTGTAACTTTCAATGTGTTGTCTGAGTCTCAGTCAAAGTCCTTTGAAGCCACTTTGAAAAGATGGCTGAGGGCTAAGACTCATGGCTAAAGCTACATGGGAGATTTATTTTCTTTTTACCATGTGCATCAGAGGGAAATGGACATGCTCATCACTACCTTCAAGATATGAATTTAAATTTAAAAAATTTTTAAAAAGGAGGGGGGGTTGAGCAGTGGAAAAGTAGAAAAAAAGAGATCACTTTATCCTTGTATCTGACTGCACGCTAACTGATGGTCCACAGCTGATCTCAGAATAAAAAATTAAGCCACTATTGCCCCATTTCAGCCATTGCAAAAAACCCAGTTACTCTTATAAACAGAGTTTGCATGAAACCTTTTGGTAGCCTGTGCCAAGCAGCCCGAATCAATTATATTAGTGGAGTGCCGTCATGTAGAAATACTCTGCAAGCCTGATCAGTAGATTGAACTGCAGCCATGGCAGCTTTGGAAGTGAGAAGACATTTCCTGCCCTTGCCTGCTTTATGATGTAAAAGTGAGTTTAGATACATGCACTAGAATGAATCACCTGTACTATTTTCAAGATTTTAGAGGAGATTAGAGGTTTTCTTAGGACTGGAATATGATTGTTTGGTATAGGAAGATCTGTTTAGGATCATAAGATGTGTTCCAGGTTTGTCTGAAATAGAAAATATTTCTATTTTGGGGGCGAGGTGTGTGTGGAAATGGTTGTTTTCACTTCAGCAAGAGGGGCAAGATGAGGGGCAACAGGCAAAAACTGCAACACAGGAAGTTTCACATGAACATGAGAAAAAACTTCTTTCCTGTGAAGGTGACAGAGCCTGGAACAGGCTGCCCAGAGAGGTTGTGAAGTCTCCTTCTGTGGAGACTTTCAGAACTTGCCTGGACACATTCCTGTGTGGCCTGCCCTGGGTGATCCTGCTCTGGCAGGGCACTTGGACACAATGACCTCCAGATATCTCTTCTAACTCCTACCATTCTATGATTCTATGATTCTATAAAGAGCTTTTGGTCTCATAGGAACTTCCTTCTTAAGGATATTTGCTACCTATATTCAGATATTTTATTCAATCAACAGTGTTTCAAATCATTGAGGCAAGCACTTGGTCAAGTAGAGTATCCTAAAAAAGTTTTTTGCTCTACAGACTTGTAGACAGATTGGGAAATTTCCACTCAATTTCAAGAAGAGAGAGACAGAGTTAAAACATTTTTAACTTAGAGACCTAAAGTCTACTTCTGAATATTCTTGTTCGGTTCAGCAAGTTGCATGTGCTATTAATTTTAATGATGCTATTAGACCAGCAGAGGCGGTCATCCGTTCCTGCGCATCTCTAACAGTGAGAGACCCATGCACACTGACTATGTCACCCTGAACAAAAGCTCATCTGTGCTAAAGCACTCCTCTGTGCCGCAGATCTCAACCAGCAGAGGAGATCGGAAGACAGATGAAGGTGTGGATGTTTTAAGCAGTTGGCTGAAAAACTAAGATTTCTCAACAGTAAGCAACACAGAAGGTAAACATAAATATTACTAAGCTTGTAGCCAGTACCTGGTCATTTTGTCTTGAGACATGTATATCAGTGATAAAATAGACTTCTCAAGTTGAAAGGAACAAGGAAATACGATACTTTGGCTCTTACTGGTTTCTGAGCCTTTTCTGACTCTAATCAGTGTCTACACTGATTATGGGATACAGATAAACCAAGCCAGCTCTAAGTAAAACACTGCAGCAGAGTAGCCAAGGATACATATAGCTTTTGGATAGTTAAACTTCATGAACTATCCAAGCCAGTTAGCTCAGATATCTTTATATAGCACATATTTTATAGGGGAAAACAGTCCAAGCATCTGCCATTGTTAATCACAGTGAGAACATCTCCTGAATTTTGAAGTCAAAGTACTTTCCTTTCTTAAACTTTCTGCATGATAGCTACCACCCAGAACTGCCATATTTAGCAGAATAATGTTGACACTGGGGGGAATGGGAGTGTTAAGGGACTATGACAGTCAAAAAGCTAGAAAATTGGACTTTCGGAGAAGAGCACAAAAATATCAGATGATGTCCTGGTTTAGGTTAGAACAGAAATTCTGTTCTATGACTTTTACTTTTCAGCTAAGTCTGTCTGAAGTTAGCAGCATGTTTACAGAGTCTGCTTCTAGCAGTGGTACCGCTCCATGTTTATAGTTAATACCGAGGATTGGTATGTGAATCAAGGTCATTGATAGACTATGTACCACACTGGGGGAGGGTGCAGAAAAGTAAAGGCTGCACCTTCAGGGAGGGCAACCAGGACAGGTGACCCTAAATTAGCCAATAAGGATATTCCATATCCATATACATCATATTTGGTATAAAGCTCAGGGATCACGAGGGTCTTGTCTCTCTTGCCCCTTCTCTCCTGGTTTTTTCGCCATTTTGGTTTGCCCTGAGATCGAGCGAGCAGCTCGACTCCAGGACTCTTCCTCGCTCGTTTTGGCCTTGGCAGCTTCAGCTTTGCCCTGAGGCCTCCAGCCCCGGTCTCAGCCCCCGGCTCAGGCCTTGGCTGGGCCCCAGGTTCTGGGCCGCATCCCTGAATCCAGCTCCCGGTTCCCGTCTGCTGCTGAGCCCTTCCACAGCATCAGTGGGGATGGGGACGGGGACAGATTTACCATCTAGGGGGTTGGGTTCGATACTGGTCTTGTATATATTTGTGTATGTTTACCTTTTATTATTACTGTTGTTATTATTTTCATGGTTTAGTAAAGCTGTTCTAGTTTCCTTTCCTAACTGATAAGTCTCTTTCCTTTATTTCCTTTCTTCCCTTTTTGGGTGGGGAGGGGGAGAGAGCATTTTGTTGCAGATTTCAGGGGTACCCTGACCCCAAACCATGACGGATGGTTTCTCCAAAATGCATTTGCTAGGGGAAAGTGTAATCAATCATCATTCTCAACTTGGCTTTGCTAGTTTCCCCAGTTTTAATTAGGAGCATACCAACAGGCTAATCAGGAAAGGATCGTATGTGTTAATGTTTGAACAGAGGAGACAGCTTGTCCTAAGCATTTCTGAGTGACAGTTATCCAGCTAACTAGCAACTGTGTGTACTATACAGAGACATAATCATAATAAAAAGAGGAAAGCAAATAAAATAAGAGTTCCTGTTGGCCATATTTCTTCATCCAGTGCAGGTCTATTTGTGGAATTCAATTATTTGTGTAAATCAATGCTACTGCTTTGCTAAAATTACGAGACAGTATTTATTGCAACAGAGCATTGGTTTTAACATTGCCATCATACCAAGGTCATCGAAAGTAATTTCTGAAGTACCAAAGGAAGAACTTCACTCCCTAAGAACAACTATGCCCCTTGGAAAAGGACCTTGAACAGCTGAAGTTCAATGCAGAATGTGTGAGAACCTCTCACAGTGCTAGACCTAATTATAAATGAAATAATATGTCTCAGGGGGAGAAAGAATATGAAATCAAAGACATTGGTGACAAGAGGGTTGGCTGCTCTCATATGTTTTCCCAGAGAGATCATCCTTCTGGGAGTCCTCCTGGCTTCAGGACAGTTCATAGCAGTTTAGTTTTGGGAGAGGGGAGCGCAGGCTGCAGAAGGAAGAGTTTGTGGAAAATGTAAAAGTGTCAGTCTATAAGCACATGCTGTAGGCAAATAATTTTCTCCACAGGAGGTCAATTTAGCTCTATAAATGTGGAGTATACGTGTTATTTGTCTCTCAGAACACAGGATCTAAAACTTGATGGTATGATACATGATTTGGGCTTGTATGAAGATGATCTCAGATGATAGCAGTCACAGATGGTGTGAGAGGGTATTACAGAGGAAAAACTGTTTTAGTGGTTTAAGTTAAATCAGAATTGAAGCAGTTTATTCATTTTTTATCAACACATAAGTAACTGACAAATGGCAAACTGTATGTTCAGGGTCAGGATCAGTAGCATGACAGATGATCACAATACTAGACACAAATGTTAACACCTACAGATTTCTAAAGGTGCTGTCCCTCCATGGCTGGGTACCAGGTCACTGCAACATGCCAAGGGAGGATGTTCAGCCCAACCTGGACAGGCTGGTGATGCCACAGGGCAACTTCTGGCAGCCCCAAACCAGGTTGGCTCTGATGCTGTCCCCACTTCAAGACCTCTCTTCCACAATGCAAGTATTAGTACTACTTCTTTACTTCTTTTTAGGATGATTCTTCCTTCATTTCAGAAATCTCTTAGTAGTTCAGTAGTTACTGTCTAATATTGCTGATGATCATCTTCCTACTTGACATGGGGAGCTTGTGGCGCATGCCCTCCAGCTAGTTTTGTGTGCTTTATCCATGGTCTCTTGTGTGCTTTCACACTCTTAGGCAAACAAGGGCTGTCATCCAGGACATTTGCCAAGTGGGCCGTGCAAGCTCTCCCACAAAGGATGTGAGCTACATCACCTTAAACCACATCCCTGGCTTTAAAACGTAATATTAAAATTTTAATTGTTGCAGCTGAAAGAAGTTAAAAGAGGCCACTTGTTCTCATAGTTTCCTACTTCAGTTCCCAGAAGTATTTTCCCTTGAAGTCCATTCCTTTCATATAATAAGTCTTCCTTTTTTTCATGTCTCTGTGTTTATACTGATAAAATTGTCCTTAAATGTAGCTGTTTCTTCTATTCATTGCCTGTAGGCTGAAGTCATAAATCTCTAATAGCTATAACTAGAACATCTAGCAGCCATTTTACATTTGGTTCACAGGCAGATGTTGCAGAGGAGACACGTGTTAAGCTTTCTCCTTGAAAACGTGTAGCTGTTCTCTTTGTTTTATATAGAAAAGGAGCATGTAAATGATCCTAAAAGCCTCAAAAAAACTATTACAGGGCAAGCCATACATTCCTTGCCCATGCAAATCACATTAGTGAGAGCTGTGGATTAATTGGCCCAATCCCCATATCATTTTATCACATTTTCTTTGCTCTTTCCCTGCTCTATAATGCCATTAAACAGTTCTCTTTGCTGTATGCAGAGAGAGGTAGCTGCCTGCCCTCATAATTTTGGAATACATGTACAGAGGGGATCTGAATATCCATTATTACATAAATAAATGTGAATAAGGATGTCTCTGTTAACATTCTCTGTACACAAAGACAAATGAAAAGACAATGTCATTAGGATCGGAAAGAGAGTCAGTGCTGACTGAAGGATGCCAGCTACATTAGAAGCAGGGGTTGTAGCAAGTTTTAACTTGCTTTTCTCGGACTTCCTTATTATGATCAGACTTCTGCAGTACTGAGATGTATCTTTTGGCAGGCCAAGCAAGGAGTTGTAGTATCTTGGGAACTATTTATAAGTGCTGGATCCTCAAGTATGTTACTGATGTGCTAACACAATTTCATTGATCCCAGTGGAATGTATTATGGTTCATACAGCTAAAGCATGGTGCAGCTGGCAGTAAAATACACAGAGACTTGTTACATCATCCACTTGTTTATATAAGTTTATTAGTTCCTGGGCTTAGGCTGACTATACCTGCTGCTCACTTATTATTTCTGCAAGCATTGACAAATTGAAAGAGGTGATGGGAGGCTCTGGCCTCACTTGGAGCTCATGCAAATTATGATGCAGTTGTTAGAATGCTACATGATGCTGTGCTCCACTGTACCATGTTAAAAGTCATCTTACAGGTGTCTTTTTACTTCTGTGAGGCATATTACAAGGCTTATCAGAGGTGGGGAGTCTTACTCATCATTCTTCTTATCCTGCTTCTGGATAAAGGCTTTATTGGCTACTGAGCTTGCAAAAGATAAGCAAATCCTTGGGCCTCAAGGACAATTGCCTATCATGAGGTCTGTTTTTTAATTAAGAGGGCTGAGAAGCAGTGACCTTGTTGTGCTTTCTATATACAAGTGTGGGAGGAGGATTAGCAATGCATCCTTTCAGGACATTACATTGATTTGGCGGAATCTTGCTTTCAAATGAGCATCATCCGACTTCAGCAGGTTTCAATTTTGTACTCAGAGTAGCTCAGGACACATCTCTTACCCTTTACCCAAAGGAAGCAGAGTCTTCTTTATAACTTGGTGGATGAGCATGCCTGTGAGATGGTCATCTTCAGCTGTGGCTCCAGCTTTCAGAAAGGAGCTAGTCAAAATACGCCACAGAGGGTCTGAATTGTGCTTGTAACAACACTGGGTAAGCCTGTAAGGCAAAGTAGATCAAGAATTTTCACGAGCTGAGGATCCAAATTCCTCACAAAAAGTAAAGAAGCAACACAGCTACATCTGATTTCACAGGAAACCTCTTCTTTGAATCCAATTATAGGTGGTAACTGAAAATGAAGAAGGGACGGTACCATGTAGTAGTAGGTCTGTTACGTTCTACGTCTTCATTCCAGGCAATTATTGTCTTCAACAGCAGGAGGAAAAGCAAAGAGCATCTCCTCTCACTTCATGGTGCTGAAAAGCAGTTTGGAAAACTCCACAGCACTGTTCTCCTGCATTCCCTGCATTCACACTGCATAAGTGAGGTAATCATTACAGTCTTTTTCTCCCAAGGGCATTGAATACTGTGCTCAGGGTGAAAGCCCTCACACAAGCAAAAGCAGTGGTCAGTGCAGCAAAGTACGCGCGGTGCAGGTGGGTCCTGCTTGTGGCTATGCCTTGGGACACACTATTTTGTGAAGTTTTCTTTATATAGAGAAAAAGGCCAACAACATCGCTATTCCAAGAAACACGACTAAAAAACCCAGAGCTTTCTGCACATCGCATGCGTAGACCACATAAAGGAATGCCAGAACTGATTTGTGATTAATTGACCTTTCAGAGGAGACTTTCCCTTTCTATTCAGATATGGCCAAAACGAACCATTGAAGCTAAGTTTTTGAAGAACTAATGATAGGTGTGCTAAGTCCCAAATGAGATCCAACGGCCCATTCTCAGAACTGACAAGGATTTTCAAATTGTGTGGCAGCTCTATAGTCAAGCATGGACAGGGATGCAGTTCCTCTGGCTACATTCTGAGCCCATGAGTCCTAGACTAGGTTTGGAAGCCACGCAGCTCAGACCGAGGCTAGGGAGGAGTGTCATGTACATAGTCAGCTTCTCAGGTCAAGGCAACTTGTGTCACCATTGGCTGGGAATACCTTGTATGTAATTGTGGAGTGAGACCTTAACTGTCCTTTGAAAATATCCATCATTATTTCATGATGGCTGATGCCAGTAAATCCTTCTTAATTGTCTAATCCCTATCTGGTTGCTGCTTCTAGCTGAATCTCATCACCCTGAATAAGTGCTCTAGTGAAAAACAGTAGTTGTAAAATATCTTGAGTAAAGCTTTTGACATCTGATTGCAAAGCATTTTCTGTGATTGAGAAAAGCACAGGCTTAATGAATGGGCTTAAATGGTCTGAATATTAGTTGGATTACCAGGCTTAAAGGGCAGTAATGAAT
>WEIS01051517.1:14334-36725 GCA_013389965.1 Todus mexicanus | reverse complement strand
GGACTTGCTGGTAATCTTCCCCCTCCAGCAAGCATGAAGCACAGGAATAGGAGAGCTGACTACTAGAGGGGGTGCTTCTGCAGGAGCAACACAGTGTGCTCCTGGAGAAAGTTGCTTTCGTTGTTTTAAGTGATTGCACAAATATCAGCAGGATCTCACGTTGCCCTTCTGCAGTCTCTTCTGTTGCTGCTAGTCAAATTCTGGAGTGGAGTCTGTGTTGTGCGAATGCCAGGCTGGCAGAGCATGTTGGTGGCTGCTGGCAGCGATGGTCAGGTGGCTGGACCTAGCAGGGTAGCAGTGATGTAAATCTTGAGATGCACCATATACCTGTTTCTGACCCTGAATCTGTTGCCCTGCTACTTCTGTGGGCAAAGGGCTTGCTTCCCCCTGCTTCCCAAATAGCTCCTGTGGGGCTGCCAAGCTGCTGGGACTTCGCTGGGAATGTGGGGGATGTTGGGAAGGTAGGAGTGCAATTACCTGAACTGGAGAATTGGCTGGCGTGCTGCAGTTGAATCCCCCTTGGTGAAAGCCTGTAGGCTTAAATTAAGGCCTGATCTGTTCCCTCTCAAAGGCAATGAAGTTTAACCTTCTGCAAATGGCAGCTGCAAGACAAAAGGAGCCCTGTTGGTACCTAAGGGGAGCTTGAAGAGGCTACAGAGATTTGAAGGGCTTTTGAGATGTGTGTTTCAGAGAAGTTTCTACAAAGACCGTGATAAATCAATACAGATAAACCTGCCTGTACGTGTATGGTATACTCTTAGTTGTGGAAGAATCCTGTTTCTGCTCCCTTGTGAAGCTGAGCCCTTGGTGGTTTGGGAAGAGCAGACAGCGTGGAGAAGATGTCGATTCATCTCCCCTTGTGTGCTGCGGTAGGATAAAGGCAGAGCTGTAACTCTTAGTCATACTATGAGGCTCCAAAGGTTGTAAATCTTCCATTAGGCATAAATGGAGCCATTTTGGTTATTTATAGTTATTTACACTATCCATTCATATCTGTCGAGAATGAAGGCGGTTTTGACATTGCAAGTTTCTATCAGGTTATCTTTAATCAGTTTAGAGGCACCTAAGCCACAAATATATCAAATAGCCGATCCTAATGTTGGAGTCCTCTAAAGTATGACTGAATTATTTATTTTGTTATGATGAAAATGTCTGGGCTTTATTGGGTTTTCTTTGAAGAACTTGATTCTGCTTGAAGTCTGGAAGATAAAAGATCAGCGATTGTCTCTCCAAGTTTCTTATTCCAAATCCTTCAAGGCTTTTCATTTTTTCACGAGCTGCTGTTACTACTTTACAGTCAGGGTGAGGGAGTTGAGATTTCTCTTATTCTATTAAAGAGGTTTAACTATATAAAACCTTTTATCTTTACTAATTATGCCTTGCACAGGTAAATCCAAGATACCCGTGGCATAAGTTAGGTGAGGAGAGAGGAGCTGTGTGGTGGGAGCTATTGCACATTAATCGCCAACAAGGCTCCGCTGATACCAGCACTGCCCAGCTGATCTTGTCTCTCATCATTTGAAATAGTTTAATACTCCAGTGTCTTTAAACCAATTAAGTCTGACAATGCAGGAGGGCCTTTTGGGTCTCAGCACTAGGGAGAGGCTTGAAAAGGGTTTTAGCACTGTGCTGTTCTGCAGACCGCTGTCGCTTACAGTGAGGGGAGGCAGGAAGGAGATGCTATGGGGCAAGTGGAAGAAATCTTAAGCTTGAAAGTTTAATAATTATTTCTGAATGTGTAAAGCAGTGGAGGTGAGTGATGCTGAGATCGAGAGATCTTGGAGTAGAACCAGCCTTGCAGAGGGGAGATGTGTCCTGGGGACCTGTGGGTCACAGTTATGGTGTGTGCGTGGGTCCAGATGTTTAAAGGGTGTGTAAGTCTGGAGCATCGGCCAGGCTTCTTGCACAGCAGGAGAGAAGTGATTATGGTTAACTGAAAAGATGTTAAAAACCCTGGATTCTTAGCAGTAGTCAAATGTGATGCGAGTGGGGTGGTCAGCTTAACAGCTGCAGGTGTGCTGTGAAAAGTGCATGTGAAAATGTGAACTCTTGCTTGTGGGCTTGTAAAATATTAAGCTGACATTTCAGAGTGGACTGGAAGAATGGGTTTTTTTTAAGAGAACATTAAAATGCTAATTTGACTTTACAAATAAATAAACACCACAAGTAGATCTCTGTATCATCATCTAACTCCTGGACCTAATTAATTCTCTCCTAACTAAAGTTTTTCTTCATCCTTCTCTGATGCACCTATCTCCACAGCAGCAGTTCTCTCTGAAACCTTCTTGTTTTGTTGTTGCTTTGATTATTTATTTTTTTGGTTAATGTGTATTTCAAAATGGGAATTGTCTTACTGGGTGAATTCAGGCCAATATTTTGCCTTTGGCAGTAGTTTTTGCCAGATGCTTTGGATGCACAAAGTTTGTAGTGAAAAACTATGACGATATGTTTCCCAAGTTGATAACGATGTTCTAAACTGATGATTACAGGTAGGTGGAAAGAGCTGTCTGCATAATGAGAGATCTCTAGTTGTCAGAATTGGTCTAGAGAGGTAATGTTTCCTTTCAGATAACTAGAACTTATTGTTCATAAATCACAGTTAATCTGTTTATTACACTAGCATATGAAGCTGGAAGTCTGGAGTGTGCTATAATGCTTAGCTTTAGGAGCAGAGCTGTAATAGTAGCAGCAGTTTCAAATGATTTGAAATTGGGGGATCAGCAAAATGCAAGAGTTTGTGGAGGCTGTGGGCATTAAAAATGACTGCTGAGGATTGATGAGTTTCTTTAACAAATTGTAAAATCCATCATGCAGGAGTTAGGGCATGAAACTACTCTCCTGAGCCGCATAAACCACGGATTTGGAAGTATTGTATGACAGTACATGCTACTGGGAAGGGAGATTTTGAAAGATGTTTAGTTTTGCTCGTTTCTTCCTCTCACTGCCTGGAGTTTCAATGCCAGCGTGGCATTGGCATGCAACTTGTCAGGCTCTGGGTTTGCTGGATGGGATTGCTCCCTAGAAGAGCCTCTTGGTGCTCCTCATGATGATGGGGCTTTCCTATTTCCTGAGCTCCCTCTCCCTTGCTTTAGTTAGTACCACAGCAGTCACATTTCTCTTGATCTTACAAAATCCTGGTGCATCTTGGACAGCTTCAGACAGCCCTTGCTCACAGCTGATGGAGAGCTTGGCATCATCTTTGGGGTCCCTCTTTACAGGAGGGAGCTTGTTGGCTTTTGCTGCTGTTTCCCTGCATCTGCATTTGAGCTCTGCAATATACACCGCCACCAACAGCCTCTTGTGCTCCCGTCTGCATTGCCAGGCAGAGAAGGCCCCTGTGGGCTCCCCATGTTGGGTATCTGTAGATTGGCTGCTGTAGGAAGAAGCTGCATTGTGCCCTTTGCAGAGGGCTATTGGCAAGTCCCTGGCATGTCTGTGGAGAAGTGTGTGGTTGATGTCCCTAGCCCCTCCTTTTAGATCTTTGTGGCTTGAAGGGTGCAGCTGGAGGGAATTGTGTGTAGTTGAGATCCCTTCCCTGTGTCCTGCCTTTTATGTTTTTCCCCTGCAATTAAATACTGCTGATGCCCTTCCCCTCGTTGGTGAAATGAGGCTTGGAGGTTAATAGGAGGCTTTTTGTAGCTGCCTACATGCTGCTTCAGCAGTCTTTAAACACTGTGCTTGGTGTCTGGGCTTAAGGATCTTCTGTTCAAAGTGTGCAGAGGAATTCCTGGATGCCTGTGGATGTACCTTTTGCTCCTGGGGTACTGTCCCCTGCCAGGTCTGCTGCTGTTCTCCTGTGAAAGGGGATGGTGCTCCCCTGCTTCCAAGAGGTGTAGGGCGGCATTGGCCATGGGCACCATGGGGCTGCTCCCTGGGCAGGGCCATGTCCTCCTGTGTCTGTGGTGCTCTGCCTCTGCAGGAGATGTGAACCTTTCGGATGGGAATGTGTCTGGGCTGGGTCTCTGCAGGAGCATCATGGCCTTGCTGAGGTGCCTGCAGTGGCTGCTGCAGCTCCTCCACGTCCCTGCATTGCGCAGCGTGGTGGTGCTGCCTCTATCCCATCTGCTCGGAACCTGGGCTGGCAAGACAATCCTCTGCCTGCGTTCCCTGTAAGTGTGAGCTGTGAGATAACTGGGGAGCGAGGGCTCCTGTGTTCCTTTGAGTCTGCTGTTTCTACAAGTGGGCTGTTTTCTGTAATTACCTTTGGAGCTGCAAGTTATCATCTTTTGCTAGTTAAGTACTAACATTCTTAAAATGCCTCCTAATGCTGTAAAGCAGTCAAATTACATCTTTCTAGCTTGCAGTAGGATGATATAAATGTCATGTTACCCTTGAATGAAGTATTTATAGAACTGCTTGGTGCCATTGAATTTATTTATTTATTTTCCCCCTTTGTAATTCCAGTACAGAAATGGACACAGTGACATCTTCCCTCTCTTGGCCTGAAAGCATAACTAGAGATGTTTTCATTGTGCAAAGCGTTTAAAATGCAAACAAGAACTGGTTTGCATTTGCTGGGGAGGAGGGGTGGGAAGAAGCCAGCAACCAGCAATAAAGGCAGGGACTGTCTGCGTAAAGAAAACATTTTGCTAGATTGTCATCTACTTTACTTTTAAAACAGCAATAAGATATAGCGATAAAATGGCCAATGGCGCATTTCATCTGAGGGAAATGAACTCTTGCTGAGCCAATTAAGCTGTCAATACGCTGTGGTTTCACGTTCCCTCGAGCAGACTGGATCACCTCAGGTGTGTTACTCACTCTGACTTCACCACTGATGTGAAATCAATGTTAACAATTTATAATCTTTCATTTTACTGCGAAAGTATATTAATCTGTGAAAAACACCACTCAAATAGTGAGGGCAGATGAGAGCTTCCTACGTAGACGAGTGTGTATAGCTGGCAGTGCTTCTTGGATTATCTGGTACGTAGAGGCTTGTGTAACTTTTGGACACACTGGAGGCACTGACAATCAAGTTTCCAGCCTTTGGGCTTTATCTGTAAAGTGTTCTAAAATCATAAGAGTGTCCTGGTCTAATTTTTCACTACTCAACTGCAGTAGTTTAAAGTTGGCTGTATCCCTTCAGCCCAGAAGAGGTGTGCCTTTCCACATTCTTTCTGATATCAAGAGCAGCAAAGAAGCGAGTCCGTACTGCTTGTTAGAAAATAAACCAGATGCATCTAACACAGATGGTGGAGAGATGCTGAGGGATGTGGGATCTTCCCAGTGTTTTGTTTCTGTGGTGACAGTATCTAAGTGTTTGGGTTTAGGTTTTCTTCCTGCTGCTGTGAACCCGTGTGCCCAGGGGAGACGTTTCCTGTAAAACCTCTTTCACCCAGTTGCACTGGGATGCTTTACCTGGCACTGCAGCCCTCAGAGTGGAGGTGTCCGTACTGAGAGATGCAGCACCATTACTCTGGAGTGACCTCATTGCTTGCTGTGTTAGATGTTGGTTCAGGGTGATCTCGTTGCTTGCTGCATGGGTGCTATTTTTCTGATGTAGGTTTTGGTTTTGCAACTTGTTGGATCTTCTATTGCTTTATGGGTTGTCAGTGGATAGTTGGTGCACCTCAGAGAGGTGGTGTCCCTGTAGTGGTTCTTTTTCTGCTCTACCAAGCAGTGCGCCAAGAGGTCTGCTTTTCTCTGAAGGGCCTTGCTAGCTTTATGGATTCAGCAAGGATGAGTGCCTACATAGTGTTTATTTACAGGAGTAGCAAGCTGAGCTGTGTTTAAAACAGCTTGTCTTCCTCTTAAGATGAAATCTCAGCTTCAGGAGCTCTGTGGGTCTTGGAGGATAGTCACGTTGTTGCTTAGTGGCCATCTCTCAGCACAGCAGGAAAGGACCTATGTCCTGTCCCCTGCAAATGTGGTGAGTTTTGGAGCTGCCGAAGGAGTCTCCAGCCCTGTTTGCACCATGTGTCTGGTTTGTTGGGCCTGTGATAGAGTTTCTCCACCCAAGTCAGCTGTGAGCCTGAGGGGTGAAGGGAAGCCTCCTCACATCAACAGTTTATTTACCTGACATCAACAGTGCTGGAAAAGCTCTGCCAGGCAGAAAGCCCTGAGGATATGCATGTGTGGGAGAAGACTTGCCTAATGGAGAAGAAATGCCTCATTTTCAGATAGCTAAATGTGCACTGCAGGTGCTCTTTCTGTAATCTTGACTATACAAGCTGCTGTGAACTTGGGAGGTTTTGGTACAGCTGACTTTCTGGGGTTTGTAGGGGCTTGGCTGCAGTCTCTGGGTGGCCTGGTACCTCCCAAAGATTGACCAAAGCCCTTGCTGTGACTCCCAGGACACCCTTAAACCTCCCATTTTTCCCTGCAGCAGGGTTGGGTCCTGCAGCAAAGTGAAGGAGCAGGTGTGGCATTGCATGGGGGCAGGGAACAGGCTGGTGACCAGCAGCTAGGGCATGTTGAACCTGATTGCTGACAGAGCCAAAGCGTGAGAAGAGTCTCTGCTGTCTCCCTTGTATATAGCTGGGCTGGGCTACATGGAATTTGAAAGCTACGATTTGTCATGTGGCAGACTTGGCTAAAATAACGCGACACTCTGGCGGTAGCTTCCAGCTGCCTCTTTGTGGTATTGTGAAATGGAGCACTTTTTGAGATGAAACATCAGTAGGATGGAAAATAACCCTTAAGGTAGAGTCCAACTGTAAACCTAACACTGCCAAGTCCACCACGAAACCATGTCCCTAAGTGCCACATCTACACATCTTTTAAATACCTCCATGGATGGGGACTGATTCTATGGTCTTGAGGCCTTGGGTATGGGAGACGTGGGCGTATGAGAAGCTTCACTGTTGAAATCAAAGCTCTTGCACGTTGGATGCAGGTGCAGCAGAATGTGACCCAGGTGCATCTTGGAGACAGATCCCACCAGGTGATTGGAAAGAGGCCCAGTTCTTATTAGTGTTAGGGAAGGGATGGCATTTGTTGTACTAGTGCCTGCCCTGGGCAAAAGCTGTCCCCCGTTGAAAATAGCAATGCAACAATTACTGTCTGATTCTGTTGCCTTCTTTGTGGTGGGCTTTTATTTCAAGCCAGTAAGATTAAACCCTTCTGGCTTTCTGATAAACACAAGCCTAGCAGGCTTTTCTTCTCACAAAGGGAAAATATTTGTGGTGTTAATCTTGGTCCAAAAGTCTCAGTGGCACTGCATCTGATCGCTGCTCTCCTGCAACCTGTGTGCTGCTACTGGTGTGTGGGTGAAGGGCTGAAGTCAAAATCAATTCCCGTTGGCCCATGATGAATAAAAGAGTTGGTTGCAACATGCTTGAAAATGTTTTCAGGTCTGCTTCGCATTGTACATCAGTTAAAAACTGCTACAAAACAGAAATTGGTGACCAATGTGATGAAATGACTTCTTTTTTCCACCCTTCCCTCTGCTGTAGTGCCTGGAAGAGACATTGGCAGGATGGTGATACCTTGGCACGCTCAGATCTTCTGCTAAAAGGGGCCAGGAAAATACTTCAGGGTGTATTTATGCAATGAGCATAATAACTTTCAATGCTGGATTTAGCAGTGGTTAGACTGAATCTGTAACTGCTACAACGTGCTCACCGGTTGGCTTTCTTTGCGTGGTTTTGATGTGATGCTGGATTGGGCCCATCTGTCCCACGTGAGACTGGTGGGTCAGAACTGGACAATGGGGTTTGCATGTGGCAGTCAGTGATGCGCAGGAGACAAGTTAAAACTGTCACGTAAATGTCCAAGTAAGTGCATTTCCATGAAGTAATACATGTAGGAATCAAGGCATCTTCTATGAAGGATGAAATGTAGGAAGAACTGCATATATATTCAGGTAATATTTTAAAAAATTTTAATTGGGAAAAAAGCCATCTGAATGTGTGCTTGGGGGAAGAGAAAAAAATCACAAACCTGTTGGTTAGAAAGTGAAGATTAAAAACCCCCAACCCTCTGAGGCAAGGCAAAACAAAGAGCAGGGTAGATCAATGCTAAATGAATTCTGTTGCTGATTAGCTCTTCCCAAATTTGTTATCTATGAGTCAGAAAATCTATGACTGAGTGTCATAAAGAAGCAATTTTAAAAGCACTAGAGAACGGTGCAGCTTCCTCTAGGATTATATAGGATTATAGCTCACAACTTTGGAATTATTTTTTTTTCTCTTTTTTTTTTTTTTAAAGGAAATTGGTGAGCAACAGATTGCCGTAAAGCAGCATATTTGTATTGGTTAAATTCCTATGATGATTGCAATGAAAAATCATGTTCCTTTTTTCGGGGGGGAGGAGGAAGAGGAGGAAATTAAATAGGGCTAGTAATCCGTGTAAGGAGATTGGCTTACACTAGGAGGGGAGGAAAGAATGTGAAGACTAATCAGATCAGTGCATTCTCTTGAATTTATCTCATTAAAAAAATAGAATCAAATTGCTACTGAATTTCCAAGGAGTTATCTTGAAATGACACACATGCTTTTACTGCCTTTTAATTACAAAATTATTTCAATCTGCTTGAGTCTCCCATGTAAATGGGCTATCAAGTGTTCTTAAATATTGGCTCATAAATTCTAAATAGTTCTTTAAATGGAAGAAAATATTATCCCTGGTCCTTCAGATGAGTTTGCCAGTTCAGATCGTGGCAGGATGAGAACATTTATACTAGGCAAATCTTCACTGGCTAATTAAGGTACACAGCTTCCCTCTGGATGAGGCTTTTAAGATTGTTATTTATGCTGTCGTTTGTCAGGGGAGTGCTCAGTCTCTGACGTCCGGCTGCACAGCCGTGATCGACCTTCTTTATGAAACCTTTGGGAATTATTATGTACTTAGTGAGAGTTGGATGGAGGTCTTTGAGATGGCCTGAGAAGGATTTTTATGCGTGGTGTAATGCATTGCCTGCCTCGGCTGGGTAGAAGCCGGGCTAGGATGCGCAGCTGGTGAATGGTTCTGCAGCTAAGCTTCCTCTTGTGTAGAAAAGACGAAAAAATTAAATATAAAGTCTTGTCTAAAGAGAAAAATGACCAGGGGAATGCTGAGTCTCTTGTGCAGCCTTAGTTATGACTGAAGCGTTTGTTGTAAGGAGGAGTTTGCTGTTAGTCCTGCTGCTAGTGCACCAATTAGAAATGTTGGAAGAAACTACCATCTTTTAATTTTGACTGAGGGAATAGCAAGAGCCCAGTGTGGTGGTCATCTTCTCATCCTCTTGTGAAGGACACGGTGATAAATGTTGGTCCTCCCTCTCTTTCCAGAAGAGCTGTTTGTGGTGGTTGGAGGAGGATGGTGTTCGGCTGTCAGGCTGCGTGTGGGGCACTGCAGCCAGCTCTGCAGAAGCACTGCCACAGATGCACGTGAGCAATATGTGCGAGACTGACCCATGGCTCTCCCAGGATGAGGCAGTGAGCTGGTTTTAGGTGAGATTAGGGGAGGGGATGGTTGCTCTTGCCTGTGGTCTTGCAGGAGGATGGTGTGGCTCCTTGGTGAGCTGTGTGTTGAAGTTTACCCTCTGCAGAAACCAGAGGGGCAACAGGAGGAAGGTGACTGTCCTCTGGGCTAGCAGGGTGTTGCTGTGGGATGTGCTGGGGGCTGAACACTGTGAGGTTTGCGGGTGTTTGGTGAACAGCCCAGCGTCACTCCTGGTTTGCTGTAGGTTCACATCTGCCCAGCTGTGCTGGGTTACTATGGCAGCTCCCCACTGGGAATTGGACCTAAGATGGAGCTGAGATATGTCTGTCGTTTGTCTGCTGGCACAGAGGGGAAAGCATGTGTTGCAGTGACCAGGAGGTCACGTGCTTAATGCAAGTTTTGTGGTACAGTGTTGTAATAAATAGAGAAAACGCCTGCATTTAAATGGGTCCCCTTGAAAAGGAGGGGAATAGTCTGCCTTGAAGAGCACTTGTGCTGCTGTAGCCTTCATTGTCCTTGGGAATGAGCTTTGTGATTTCTGAAGAAAGATTTTAAGTATTGTTCCATATGGAGTAGCACTTGTCATCTTGTGTTTGTGGAGAGATGGCCCTTGTGTGTTGGAATTTGTGGCAGCTCTAAAGCTGGAGGTAATAAGCTGTGTTTTCCCCCTCTCTTGCTTTGTTCATAGGCCGTTTGTTTAGACAACGGCCTGGAAATTGCATTAGTAAACGTGTATGTCACATTTTGCTACCATTGAAGAATAAGAAGTGCATTTGACATTTGGGGAAATGGTTAATTTTCTAAGGGATGTGGTTCAGAATCTACTTCTTGAACTAATGGACAGGATAATGCTACTTTTTTACTAGGTTGGATAGATTTTTAGCTTGAAGATGCTCTATAAAGTGCACTGCATTACTAGGATTAAATAAAAGCAAATGCTTCACATTGAATGAGAAGGCAGCCTTTGAACTGGTGAGAGGTTGAAAACCATTTATTTCTCTAGCTTGTGGTGCTTCACTGTGACATAAGCATGAAAAATAATTAGACTCACTAGTAAGTAAATATTTGATCTTGAAATGCATCTCGAAGATACAGAGCTGGGAGAAAGTAACCTCTTCAGATGCACATTGATTCTCCTGGATTTGTCTCACACTAAGAGCTAGATCGCAAAATTGCATTCGAAAAACTACATCAGAAGAACATCATTGAGGTTAAAAAGTTTTTGAAGGTTGTGAACAAACCAGGCAATCTCTGCAACCTCAATTTGGTTTCTTGTGTCCTGTGCATTAGAATACAACCTTTAATTTATAGCATCAGGTGTGTTTTCCCACAAGCTTCTTCCCTTGTGTAAGGGCATTGAATGAATGTATCTTAAAGAGCCATTTTCTTTCTTGTTTGATGCCTGGTTCTTAATACTTTCAAATTACACTTAAGGGCAGAATTCTTTGAATTTCTCAATTGCATGTGAATACATTATTTTCAAGCCATTTCATGATGTTCAATGCTGAGTTGTAGCATGTTTCTTCCACAGATGGAAAAACTGAAATTCGGAAGGAGCCTAATTGAGACCTTTTTTGATTGTGTTCACTGCAGTGTAGTAATATATATTCAAGATGTAGGTCTTGGGTTTGGGAACAGCCGCTTTGGTTAACACTGGCTTTGTACACTCCACACTTTTCGACTTCTGGAGCTGGCAAGGCAAGGAGCTGGAGGAAGTGTCCAGCTTCCAAGTACTTCAACTTTACCTTTAAGTTAATGAAAAGGAGCAATAATGCACCAAAACTTGGACTCTATTTTTAAAAGCAGGAGATTTCAAGGTTGAAAACACAACATAATTCAACTCTTATTCTCTTCCCCTCCCCTCAAAACACAAGTGAATTGGATCTGGGTACGTTCTTGCAGATAGAGCAAAACCCTCCAAACTCAGCTGCACCCCTAAACTGTAAAAAAAGTTCATGTTTATACAGACTTTCACAAAATCCTGTCAGAAGTCGAGTTCTGTTTCAAAGTCTGGGAAATGCTTCAGCTAATTAAAGAAAAGGTCAGCAGGATTTTTTTACTGTAGGCAAAAAAAAAAAAAAGGAGATAAATCTTTCTTCTCTGCCTTGTTCTCAGAAGCAGTTGAACCTTTTGGGCTGAAATTAAAATTTGCCTGAGGCAGACAAAAGACATGTGAAGCTGCAGTCCAGACGGTTAGAGCTTGGCAGAATTATAGGTAAGTAGGAATAGGGTCTAAAGATCAGAAGCATTAGGCAACTGTAATATGCAGGGTACCAGCTCTGCCTATAATCAGTTATAATATTTAATCTCAATGTCTGTTGCAGAAAGCTATTGTGCTGTTCTGAAGTGTGATCGCTCATTCAGGGATTTGGAAGGGACTCAAAAAGCTGTAGCTGAAGTGAGTTAGCTTGCAGAATACAAGAAGGCTTTTTATCCTCTCTAGATGTATGATGTTAGGAATGTGTCACCTCCTAACCGCTGAATCTGCGTGAGTAATACCTGCTGTGGTCATGCAAAGCTTCTCAGGTGTCCCCATTGTTGTTTTACTCTTCCTGTAATCAGTCTGTGTAATAGATGAACATAACAAATCTTGTTCATAAACACATCTTTCATAAGTTTGAGTTTATTACTGATTTGCTGATGCATTCATAATGAAAACTTTTGTTCTGATCCAGTAAATGGCTATGCCCTCTTTTATTGATGTTTGCAACGCTACAGTGTGAGCAAATTAAAGCATGTGTGGTTATCTTTGCATGGAAACCATTTCAGTATCCTTTTTAAAACTCTTTGGCAACTAATCCATCAGGAGAACTTAGTTTATAGGCTGGGAAATGATCACTTGTGCAGGGACTTGACTCTAAATGCTATGAATGTGCCAGAAAATGTTCAGAGTTCCTTAATGTGCTCAGAGGAGAGGGAGAGAAGTGGAACAAGAGAAGAAAAAATAAGGTGCAATTTTGTAATAAGAGTTGAGACTTTTTAGGCGATAGGACCTGCAGGGAAGATGCTGCAGTAGTTCAAGTTGAGCCTGATTTCACCCTTTTCTGGACAAAGTGCCACTCAATTCTGTGAGTAACTTTGCTGATGATGATTCATGGGACAATAAAGTGGAAAGGCCACTGACAGGCTGGAGTAAAGCTTCATTTTTGAGTTGTACCAGAAATACACTTTTGAGTTATTCTGGGTTGGAGCTAATTTGCCCTGTTAATACCAGGTTTTGGTGCTAAAACCAGCTGTTAGCGATATAAAAATATGAAGTCGGGTGGTGACCTGAGCCATTAGATCTTTAGATCTGTAAAACTCTTGTGGAAGTGAGTTTGGTGTCTTCCATGGCCACTGCCTGTTGTGCCTAAGCCTTTCTGCCAAGGCTCTCCTGGGAAAGTAGAGCTATATCTCTTCTTGTGTTTTTGTAGAGGTCTGAAAGTGCACATAACTCACTGTGATATATTTTTCAGTAGGAGTATTTGTGTTTGTATTGGAGCTGAGGTCGCAGTAAAACAGCGGCAGCTAGGCTTGAGGCTTAAAAGGGACAGAAAACGGGACTCGTAGGTGTTATTTCAGAAGATGACCCCCTGCCTTGTCTTGGGTGATGCACGGAAGGGAGGCTTAAGGGATCCCTCTGAGAGACAAGTGGACTCAACGTAGCACTTCTATTCTTCAGACAATTACAATTTTGGATTGCCTCTGGGAACTGAGGATGAAGTCTCGCCTCCCTGATCTCCTCTAGGCTTTGCATGCTGCTTCTCCAGAAGAGCATCCAACTTTTCAGTCCGCTCCCAAGGCAGAAGCATTTTTTTTCTGGGCTCCCTATATTTTAAATCTGTTTGCTTTTTCCAAGCTATCAGCTGCTAATACTTCGTTTAGCTCTTTGGCTCCCCTCCCCTCCTCAGGCGTGGTTGCCAGCTCCTCTGCTCCCCGTAGAGTGCCCTGTCTTCCTCTCCCGGAGTGAGATGGTTGAGGAGGTCATGCAGTATTAATAGGGAAGCAGATCTCTGATTTTGTTTCTGCTTATGGACTCTGACATTTCTGACATTTTCTGAAGTGTAAAATGTTTCAGAGAAAGCAACAACTTGGCTTTTACTGAAAAATTAATTATGTTGGCACTTTCCCCTTTGTGGTGGGCTTTTGTCAGAGGACAAAGCCACTAATGTTAGGGGGAAAAGGTAAGATGGAGAAAGGACAGCAGTAACATTAGAGAGAGAAAATCTACATTAAGGTAAAAAGATCTAATTAAGCGTTGATTATCAGGGAACAATGTAAACTCTTCAGAAGGCATTACCTTCTGTGCACTTACTGTACAGAGCTAATTTATACATCCAAGTTTATCTACTTCAGAAATTAGTCTTTCCTCTAATTACAGTTAACAAACTATGACTTCCTCTGCTCTTCAGCAGTGTTCCTTGTTCCTTTGCTCTTCTTCATGCAGAGATACACCTCGTGCAGCAAAGCACGTGCTGCTCCGGGGAGGCATAGGTGGGGAAGACCAGCCAGGTTTTGTGCACGTGTGCACTTCTTAAGAGTTAGAGATCTGATAAAAGGTTCAAGGGGAGGCAAAATACCAGGGGGTTGTATTGTTGATCCTTTCTGACCTTTGTAATGTTGGTTTTCTTTTTGTCCTTTGAAAGGAAGGGGTCATCATGAATCCTTAGTTTAGGAATAAGGAAATCATGAAGTCTAGGGTTAAGAAAAAACTCATCCACGTGAATGGCAATGATGTAGCGTTGGCTTATAATGCACATGCAACTGTTTGTACCTGAAGTGCATTAAGAAGAGTGTGTCAAGCAGATTGAGGGAGATTCTCCTCCCTCTCTACTCTGTCCTAGTGAGACCACATCTGGAGTGTTGTGTCCAGTCCTGGGCTCCCCAGTTCAAGAGGGACAGGGAAGTACCGGAGAGTCCAACAGAGGGCTGTGAGGATGATTAAGGGACTGGAGAATCTGTCTTATGAAAAATGGCTGAGAGCACTAGGGCTGTTTGGTCTGGAGAAGAGAAGACAGAGGTGTCCTTATTAATGTTTACAAATATCTGAAGGGTGGGTGTCAAGTAGAAGGGGCCAGTCTCTTTTCGGTGGTGCACTGTGACAGGATGAGGGGCAACACACGTCAACTAGAACATGGGAAGTTTTGCCTCAACACGAGGAAAACCTCCTTTACTGTGGGGGTAACAGAGCCCTGGCACAGGCTGCCCAGAGATGTTGTGAAGTCTCCCTCTCTGGAGACTTTCAAGACCCACCTGGACTTGTTCCTGGGCAACCTGCTCTAGGTGGCCCTGCTTTGGCAGGGAGTTTGGACTCTATGATCTCCAGAGGTCCCTTCTAATTCCTACCATTCTATGACTGTTCCAGCCCTTATAAGGGACAGTGGTGCTGTTGTGCCTGCTCTTGCTTCTCTCTGGGGTTTGCAATCCAAGCACAAAACAGGTCACAGTAGCGAGTATGGACAAAAAGGGGATGCGAAAAAACAGGTGTAATGATGAGCATGTAAAGAGCTCTGGTCTCAGCATCACCGCAAAAAAAGGTAGGAAGGAAGAACCTGAAGGCATAGAAATAAGTAGCTTTGCTCATGTTTCTGGTGGCCCTTCAGGCGTAGTGGAGCATCAGAGAAAATTTAGTAGTCAGCCAGGATATTAAAGTTTCTATTTATTTCTTCAAACAGCCTTCAAGAAGAAACGGAGCTGGAATATGGGCTGATAATACGAATGGAAAAAAAGATTATTTATTGTACTTGGAGTTTGCATGGCCATTAGTATTCTATTAATTTTTTCCCTGCTTCTAATGATATGAGAACACTGGATTCACTTAAAAGGATGCATGTCATTAAAATGATATCTGACAGCAGTTCCTTCACTGCATATGATGCTTTTGATTGTTAATACAGATAAAATGTAAATGATCAGAATATAAAAACTCTCTTTTGTCTTTCTAATGTTTTCAGCTGCCTATTAAACAAATTATATGGGAATGTAAGTAGTCTGTTACTTAGTACAGTGGTGTCACCCAGCCACTTTGAAATGCTTAATGGCATAAAATGAAGTGTCCTTGGTTTGTTTGTTTTGCTACTAGTAATGACATTTTAGGCTAAGTCATAGTTGCTCCTTCAAAATGCAGTTGCCTTGTCCTTACTACATAATTGTATTTTTTTATGGATTATACTGTCTTGCAGAGTATCTTGTCAGGTTTTTAATAAGCTTTTAAACCCCTGTAGCATAGGGGTGGCTGTTCTATTGAGCTGAAATCTCCTTTACTGTAATGCAACGCTGCATAGAAACATCCATCTCTTTATTTCGTTGTGTGTGGTGTTCTGTAGTCTAGAAGCATGCAGAGAATGCTGTGTGGGAATGGTTTCCTGCCCAGGACCTTACAACACGTGCATTTGTCAGGTCTCTGTTGCCCAGCTGTAAGAGGTGAAGGGGAATAGTTGGGGACTACATCTGTTTTCAGCCAAGTGACTTATTTTTTTTCAATGCTTGCTGCTGCATGAGTCAGTCTGTAGATTTTGCTTGCTCTGCTTGTTGTAATATTATCATGCTCTCAGAGAAGGTGACAGCTGTTCATTGATTATAGCAGGGTGCAGTGATAGGGACTGTAATAGCGGCTGACCAAACCCCGTGCATATTAATGGCACATATAGGTGCAGCTGAACACTTCTAGCAGCTTTGCCAATGACAAGAGTTTTGCTGAAAGGTCCTCTGTATGAAAGAAGTTTGGACTACCTTGATTGGGATGTAGCTAGTTACTGCAGCTGCAAAAAATTGGAGCATGTGTTTATTTGTGCACCGTTGCTTCTAACCAGGCTGCTTCTGTAGGCAGCTTTCATCCTGTTACAGGGGATGGAATTTGTTCCTGCTTAAGTGTTTCATAGCAAAAGGTCTGTTCCTTCAGCTACAGTGCTGAAGTGTTTGCTGTCTGGCAGATGCAGGCATACAGTGCTGTCGTGTCACTGGTTTTGTAGGATGCGTCCTGACTTCTTCAGCTTAGGATGTAGTCCACAGTTTTATGCTGGTGGTTTACACAGCCTTGCAGGCAGCGAGGAGACACGTCCTGACATCTGCGTTCTGCTGGAGATACCGTCGGATTGCTCTTTGGCCATAGGCTGGAGGTGTCTTTCTGCAGCTACATTGACTGCTCTTTTCCCATCTCTGTAGTCCTGCTGCAGAACTTCCATAGCAAGGCATCTTGTACCAACCTGCCCCTTCTGTCATTGTGTGCAGCTACAGGGCAGCTCTGCGTCCTTCTTTGTGCTATTTAGCAAATTCAAACACATTATTACAGTTCCAGAGGCCTGCTAATTATTTAAAACCAAAGGTTAATGAATGATTATGATATGAGTTGTGTAATATGATTGCAATAGCTAAATAATTAAAATTTTAAAACGCGGTTTAATGCATCTTTGATGTGGTGCCTGGGGAGTAGGCAAGAGTCTTATTTTAATCACTTAATAGCTATTTAACAAGCAAGGCGGTGTAGCACGTTGAGGGGATATGCAGTGTTGATGGAGAATCCCATCAGTTTAGGGGACCAGCTCAGTAAACAGGAGCTGGTTAGCACTGGGTGAGGCTGGAAAGCCAGGGTGGTCAGTGAACCTAAACTGCTCAGTGGTGCTTGTACATGGGGCTGCAAAACTGGCTGTGTGTGACAGAGAGCTACTGGCTGAAGAAATGGAAGTCGTGGGTTTTCCAGCTGATTCGTGCAGCCCAGTAATAGAGAGCATCCAGCTGTGTGAGGACTGGTCCAAGACCCTTGAAAAAGGGTTTCACTTGAGAGCAGCACATAGCTAACTGCATTTTTGGGGGCAGAAGAGCAAGCAGCGGAGGTCTAAGGCTGAGTCGGGGGCTACCTGGCAGCAGTTCAGAAGGAAAGCACAAAATGCTGCAGTGCAGGGACTGAGGTCTCCAGAATAGGCTGCTGGGACACCTTAGCATCAGGCAAGAGCAGCTGTGGGCTGGTACAGGGGTGAGGACAGGGTTGGTCTGGTGTGCCCCCTTGGGCCAGCTGGAGAGAGGAAGACCCTGCACAGCTACCTGCAGTAGACGTGCTAACGGAATGAGCTGTAGCTAAAACTGGGAGCCGTTTATTTTCCAGAGCCGTGTGGCAGACCTTGGTCATCCATCTGCTGCTGCTGGTGTTTCACTCCATCAGAACATTTTGTCTATTTACGACTCCCCTCTGGCACTACTGAGGTTTGCACTGGTAATTGTGTTGCAGGCCACTGGGATGGTGAAGAGCATGGTGTAGCAAATAGTAAGGATGCCGCTTTGGAGTTTCCTTGCACAGAAAACTGCCAGATTCTTCAAACTTGAAAATGCTGACTTGAAAGATAGCTCCCTATCTCTCATACGGCTAGATTCGCTGCTCTTGGTACAGTATTTTTGCATGTAGTTTCCTAAATCATGGATGTTTTCTTTAAGAAAAGAGAAATACCATCTGCTGTTGCATCATAAGCTAAGTCTTGGGCAGATATCGCTGGCAGCTGTAAGGTCAGATGCTGATGCTTCTGCTTTCATTTGGTTCCTCCTTTCAGGAAAACCGCAGAGATGTTCCTGGGTAGAAGGGACAACTTTTTGCTGTTTTCTTTCCGTTTTAGAAAGGTTTGCATCCAAATGGAGCAAAGCATTTGCCATCTACCCTCTGCAAGCATTAACATTTCACACTTCCAAAATGGAGCCTTCCTTTGAGAGTTGTGTCTGTGTTGGCCCAGATAAACATTAGCTGCAAGGATTGTTTCCTTTGACGTTTAGGGTGCGTGGAGCCTGTGGGATCCTGCTTTGTGTTGATACAATTAAGTGCACAGTTGCAGATGCCCAGAGGAGAAGCTGCTCATCAGCTCTGAGGACGTGACGGTTGCTGCTTTGCAGCAGTGGCAACTTTGGGATGGTCTCTGACTATTTGCTTAGCAGCTTCCAGCTCTTGGATGCTCATCTGAAAGCTGAACAGGCATCTTTCCTTGACAGGTCAGTGATGAACACACACTTCTGATTGCCAGATTGAAAAAAGCAATTTTGCATAGTATTCTGCTCTGCAAGTGGTGGGGTTTTTTTGGTAGTACTTTTTTGCTTTCCTGTAAAATGAGGTAAGCAATTGTTCTGTATTGACAGCTGGCTTGTAAATCAGCCACTCACTTGCCAGGTGAGGAGAACGTGGAAATGCTTTATAAGCACTTCCATGTTTTGTGATCGTTTTAATTTCAGAATATTTAGAACCTCTTTGCACTGGTGCAAAGTAAAATAAAACATGGTCTCTGACAGGTGCCAAGACCGGCACAGGAGGAATCGCTTCTCTGAGGATCTGAGAAAGGGGCTTGCGAAGAAACTGCTGCAATCCTCAGGGAAGGGAAAGCACTCACTTTTGGCTGTTAATTTCATTGTTTAAGGTCAGATTATGTTGGTCTAAATTATGCAACTAATTCCATCAACAAGCAAGATTATTTACATAGCAGATGGAATTTAGTTTGTGTGCTGCTTCTCCTGCATTTGTCCCTGGTTTTGTATTTAGGTTGCACCTGAAAAAATAAACTGATGTCCGTATTAGGAGTGAGTTTATTATGCTTACCTTGCTAGAGAGGTGTTGAGCTGAGTATTTCCCTAATGGTAACTTACTTTTTATTGGTGTTTTTATGGCCCTTGCTGTACTTGCCATTTGTCTTATTTGACTTCAGAGCTGGTCCTCCAGTTGCTCTATTGCTTTGATTGCAGTGAAAGCAGACAGCTTCTTCTTCATGTGTAGAATTGCCTTCTTTTGGCCTCCTTTCCCTGCTTGCCATAGTCCTACCCAGAGTTAATTTTGATACCTTTGTAAATATTTTCAGAGTATAACACAGCAACAGTGGCATTGTGTAAAGAATCCAGGAAAAAAATCAATTTGAGAGCTGGACAGGAAAATGCCTGTTAGCTAAAAACATCTGTTTCAGCAAAATACAAATGTCACAGCTTCCATTTTTCATAAACCCAAGCTGTCATCTTCCAGCTAATGTGCCTGAGGACGTCTGGAGAGCTATTCTTGTGTGGGTGCTTGGTTCATGAGTAGAGCTGAGGTCTTCCACAGGGCATCCATTGAAGGGATTCCATGAGAAGGGCCAAGCTTTGTGCACACCTCATTTTTTCTTCTTGCTCTATTGTTTGATACCCTCTAGAAGCAGGCATGAATGATACGTTACCTTCACAGTCAGAGGGTTGTGCAGAAATGTTGTCCCTCTGCCTGTTGTTTCCTTTGAGAGCCAAAGCAGATGGCAGGACATTGGCACGAGTCTTAAGGGAAGCATGTGGCCTTGTAAAAGAGCAGCAGCATCTCAAAGGTCTGCACATGGCAAAAATCTGGCTGTCAAAGAGGGGACCTGAGGAGGCATGGGACAGGACTGTACTTTGGGAGGGTGTGAGGTGGGTACTGCTGCATGGTGTCTGCTGGTGTGCACAGGCATTGGCAAAGCTACTGCTTTCCTGGTGCGAGAAAACGGATAGGTTCACTCCATCATCCTAAGCATAATGAGCAAATTGTGCTTTAAGATTATTTTTTTTTCCCCTCTCTGTGTATCTTATCCAGAGCTTAGCACTGATCTTGAAAGGGAGTTGCTTTTCCCTTCACTTTTCTATTGCTCTGAAATTCAGACTTGCTGTGTAGCTCGTACCCTTGCGCTATTGCTCTGCCTGTACGCAGCATAAGCATCCCTCTCTGCTACAACTGGTGTCTGTCTCTTCCTGACAAGATCGGGTCCCTTCTACAACTCAGTGAAGTATTAAGTGAAGAAACTTTGAAACTTAAAGGTTTGTCAAAAGCTCTATGCTGTAGTAAGACTGCGGTGTGTGATCAGCTCTTCCATAGTCTTCAGATAAGCTTTCATTAGGGATTGAATGGAGATAACCAGTGTCCTGATAGACTCTGATCTTTCAGTAATGATTATAGTGCAGTAGACCTTTTTGTCTGTTAATAGAAATCTCCTTCATCTTCCTTTTTTGTGTTCTAGTTAGAACAGCTAGTTTTCTTGGTGCCTGCTCCCCTCTTCCCCCTTCTTCCCCCCAAAAGGAGAATAAAAAAGAAAAAACCACAAAATTTTGGAGAAGTACTTCAGACCAGTTCCTCAAATCAAGGTATTTCCATCCCTTTGGGTCTGCATTTCAAGATTACCAAAGGAAAACTTCACCCTTGGACCAAAGACACACAGCAGGAAAGCTGTCCCCAGGGAGTTGATTTTTCCCATGACAAACTGGTCGCCTGCCTGAGATTGCATTGCTGGAGCCACATGGGATCAGAGAATTGCTGTTCTGTTCCTCAGAGGGTGATGACATTTTCTTGCCTGTTTGGATTTGCAGGTAGATAAGATGTTAAGTGGAACTAAACCAGCATTCTGAGAGTGGGCCTGGGATTTTTATCTGGCTTGAGACTGTTGTCTCTGGTATTATCTTTCTGCTGGAGCCCTACTAAGTGTTTAATAGGTGCACTGGCTTCTGAGATTACAAGCACTTTGCTGGAAACCCCATTTTGTATACTGATATCCCCGGAAGGAAAGCAATGCTCGTGTTGAGAGACTGGATTGTGTTTCACCTGCCTCATATTATTATTACAAATCATATTAAGCTAATGAAACTGGGATCCATGTATTAGAGAATCTGTTGTGTTGGTAAAAATTAAAGATGCGTAGGAATTGTGATCATGTTACAATAATTGCCTCACTGGTAACATTAATGCTTTTTCACTTCAGTTGCTCCTTTTTGATTGAACAACCCTTTTCTGTAGGCTATAATTCTCAGCGCCTCTACTAGTAAAGAACTGAATAGTCTAATAATATTTCCAAATGTAGCATTGCGTCACTGTTTCAGGAGATGACTTTTTTTTTGTCTAAACTCCAGTCCAATCTAGGAAACATGACTGTATCATAGCTATACAGTGACTCTCAGCAGTGTTTTTTACTTAACTATATCTATGGGAGACAGGTTCAAAATTTTAAAAATGTTGTAATTCCCAGTAATAGAGAACTTCTAGTCGTTTGAAGTGGGAGGTTAAGAACCCCGGTGAAATATGTGGTGATGGTGCCTTTCTTGCCATGAGTCCAGTGCAAATAATGAAAAACTGCAATATATGCGGGGCAGGTGTTTGAAACCTATATTTTACATTTCAACTGAAGTACTGCTTTGTGTCCCTACCAGAGCAGTGCTCGTTGCTTTCTTTGCATGGATGTTGCTGCTGCAGGCGGAGGTGGCTGGTTTGAATGCTGAGAAACTGGGCAATGTGGGCTTGGGGCAGGAAAGCTCTGGTCACACAGAGAACAGAGCTTTTCTCAGTCCTGTGCCTTTCTTCAAAGCACAGAAAGCAAAAGCTGTCTCCTGAGCAGACATATCATCTGCCTGAGCACTTGCTGGAGAAGCTGTAGAGATGATGGTTTTCTCCAGAAATGCTGATTGTTCAAATTGGTGAGAAGAAACATTTAAAAGATTCTCTGCTTCATAGCTGCAGTTGAAAATCTTACGAATGTTTTTTCTTGCAGCTGTATCCAAAGTAAAGCCCCAAAGTGTTTGATACTGCTTTTTAGCTGTCACTTGAAGGGATCAAAAAATGTTTAGTCATTTGGAATCACTGGGTTTGTCAGATTGCTAAAGGACAGCTTCTTAGGGAATCGGAGAAATAAGGCACTCGTCCAGATAGCTGCTAGTACTGTCTGTTTTCAAATCCAATTGACATCATAGCCTGGGAGCACTAAATGTAGCAATGTCTATGTGGGGTTTTTTCCATGGTGACGTTTAAGTCTTGAGCTTAAAGGTTTACCAGTCCAGCCAATTACTGGAAATGCAACAGGAGTTGAATGTCTGGAAATCAGCAGCTCACAGTGCTGCTGTCAGAGCTTGGCATTCGTATGGTGATGGGTGCGTTGATCCTACAGCACACACTCCTTTGCAGATTCAGCAAGACATTTTGGGGAGTGAAATCATTTTGCTGTCTGTGACTTGAGACTACCATAAATTATTGTTGTTGGATTGAGAACACAATGACCCTAAAGCACAAGTCTACTGTAGGAGACACCCTGATTTTTTTTTTTTTT
>WEIS01051517.1:0-13980 GCA_013389965.1 Todus mexicanus | reverse complement strand
ACCTGCTGAAAGATAGGCTGAAAGTGGCAGATGCAGAACATCATCATGATAATTGTACTACCTGATGGCATGGTACACTTGCCTTATGGCAAACAGTACTGCAGCTAGTTAATGCTGCTCCTTTCTCCGTGGAGATGGGCCCCAGCTGTGCTTTCGTGAACTCTGGTTAATCTGTTCAGTTCCCAGCTCGTTAATGGACTGTGAAGCCCAGCTCCTCAAATTCTTCAAAAGTCTGGGTATGACCTTTCGTGCCTTTTTTTTTTTGTGCCTCTAGGATGTAGCAGCTTTCTGTGCTGTGGCAGACTAGAAGAGAGCTGATGTTTTTCCAGGGAGCTAATCTGCAGGTTTGGGGGCTGCAGAATGCAGGCAGGGGTGGGATTCACAACTGGACCGACATCTTCGGTGGGCTTAGTGGGATTTTACATGTTCTAAAACATGTTTATATCGCAGAGACAAAACTCTGGCAAGGGACTTAACCCCCAAGCATGGAGAAGCACGAGATGCAGCGACTGCTGTAAAAGCCTCCCTTTGGAGTGTTTTCCTTGCGACCTAGTAACTATTCTGGCAATATTTGTTAAATGAACAGGGCTTAGCTTTTAAGAGATAATGTTAAGCTTCCACAACTGGGCATTGTGTTGCAAGCAGCTGAGCACAGTGAGCTGTCATGCCTGCATAAGAAGGTTTTCGCTCTGACAAGTTTTACTGTAACTTCAGCACGGGCTGGCAGAACAGAGAGGTCTTGCAGGGAGCAGGGCTTGATGAAATCTGTGCTAAGGGGCTGCAGGGAGCTCACAAAATGAGTATTTTGTGCCCCATGCCTTTTATTTATTTATTTATTGTTTTTCATAGCTAAGTAAGCTTCTGCTGCAATATCCTTGAAGATATCTGTATACCTTTACCTGCTTACAGGTAAAGAGTGTATATGTATGTTAAAGACACCAAATGCGTCCCCTCATGCTCCACGCTATTGGTAGAAAGTAAAACTTTGCAGATGTACCCAATCTTTCAGTCCCGATCAGTGATGCCACTCTGAGCTCTGGAAGCTGAAAGCCAGTACCTGGATAAAACTTAGTGGAAAGACTGGGAAGAAACTTGGCTGGTCTAGCAAGGGATGTTGACAAAGTGTGGTGACGATCTCTGTCATTTGGAACAATGCAAAATGCTGAGCCAGCTTTGAAGCTACCTAAAGCATTTTAGCTAACAATACTGTCATTGCTTAAAAGAAGCAGCGGATATGCTTTTTGATGTGTCGGTTGTTATTTTTCAGGGGGGAGGGAAGGTGGTGGTGGTTGACAAAGTACATAGGAAGATAAATTTCTTGCATGTACCTGGAAATCCTTATTTTGTTTGCATTCCACTTACATCCCAGATTTCCTGTCAATTTATATGCATTCTGATTAAATGCCGTCTTGTGGTGTAAAACAACCTGTATATTTAAACCATGTTGTTTTGATTAGCTAAACTATAGATTTGCTTTGACGTGTCATTTCTTTTGTTCTAAAATGCCCTGACGATTCACATCTGTTGCAGCCAAACAAGCAAATTTATGTATGAAGCTATTGTTCTTTCCAAAAGTGTCACTGCTAAATGAGGCAGGGTTTAAGCATTTGATTCCTCCACCCTGCATGATGGGAGGTCCATTTGTCAATAATGAAAACGGTTTTCTTGCAAAATTCAATTAAATGAAATATCAAACATAAATCAAAACTGAGCTCTTATTGAGTTTCCATATGTGCCTATTGCTGCAGTGATAACACTGGAAAAAGCATTCATTCTTCAAACTGTTCTTTGCTTCCTTTTTTTTTTTTTTTTTTTTTCCTGGAGAAAAAACAACTCATAAAACAGCAATGAAAAACGGTTAGAGAAGTTTAGTGAGCTGCGATTCCAGGCTTGATGATGCGCTGTCCTGGCTGGCATGCAGCATACTAAGGTGGAGGGATCTGGAGGGGCTTTCGGGTCCCCCTTTCTACCTAACCACAAGCCTAATTTTGCCTCTTGATTGTGCTGAGCACTTGGTCCGCTTTGACTCTCAAACCGGGAGGTGTGTTGGTCTCTCCCAGATCACAGTGGGGCTCCTGTAAGCAGGAAAGATTTGGGGAGAATGCAGTTTTCCTATCCTCAGGGCTGTCTCAGACCACAGTTGTTCTCCATGTGCTGGAGATTGTCATTACAATGTTATGTTCATATCTTTCTAGGATCTCTAAAATGGCGCATTTTGTTTTGAAACATAGTTTCAAGGAAGTTAATGCCTTCCTTTGGCTGATCCATTTAGATGAAATGGGAAAATGTTGGGGCTGTAAAGCCCTCCCTCAAGTCCTGATTTCTGAAAATCTTTGCTGCCAGAATGAATGGGATTTTTTTGTTTGCCTTTTTTTTTAAAGCCTTTTTTTTTTTTTAAGTTTAAAAAGGTGCTGGCGAAGCTCTTAGTGTGAAAATACTTCTTTCCTCTGTTAGAATAAGATAATATAAATGGCTAACAAGGAAAGGTAGGTTAAAATAATCCAGCTATATCTTGGAAAATCTATTTCAATTATGTTCTGTGTGCTTTTAGTGGAGGCTATAAATTCTAAAGAATTAAGAGAGACATAAAGATAAGTGTTATAGGAGAGTGTGCCTCACATTTCACCTTCAGAAATTAAAATATTTGCTGTGAAATCAGACATTATAAGGGTCACTGCATTGCTTGTGGTCATTAGTAGCAGGAGGGGTGACTGTTGGAAGAACTAAGGGAAACCACTTCCCATAACATGGAAATAAAATGTGCAATTTACTGAAAACTCCCTTCCTATGAAACGATTTGCTAATGCCAGACTGTGTGCTAAAGGGAACGTTGCTTTATCTTTCGAATGTGCATATGGACAGACCATCTAAACTTGTATCTGCCTTGCATGAAATATTGATTAAATTAGCATAACATGAGGTCAGGGTTTTTTGTTTATCCAGTGTAGCTGGGCAGTGAGGAAGACAAATGAACTGTAACCACGATGTTAATGTTGCAAGTGAGAGTACACGGTAGCTCAGATAACAGGTACCACTTTACCATGGTGTGTACTTGTGCGTTCGTGTATCTCCAGGGGTGTATGTCTCTGGTAAATGCTGTTTAAATAAAATTTGTATGACAAGTAACAACTGCTTCAGACAACTACTGGCGTTGCACTCAAAACCACCCCCAGCCTTTCATGTAACAATATTTTCCACCAGAAAGACAGCAAAACCAATGAGGCAGAACATGCCTGGCCTCTTCCTTGTGGCTACAGAGGGTGGGGATGGTTGCAATGTAATAAATTGTGTAGTATTTCTAAATGCAAGAGTCACTTGTAGCTGACTTCGAGCTGTTGGATGCTCCCTTTGGTGCTCATCTTATTCACTTGGTAATGAATTAATGGTTTTCTGTGGCTTCCCCTCCTGTGAAAGGCAGCTGTGGTTGCTCCTATACTGTTGATTTGATATTTATTTTATTTTTTTAACTCCTCCCTGTATTGCATAAGGCTGGTATTATCTCAGTTCACAACCCATATCTTCATTTGTTCCCAGTCCCTGGACTGAAGTGGATCAGAGCTCCTAAGGGCAGGAGCAGAGGATGCACTTGGTGTGAGGTGTGTGTGGAAGCCAGTCTGTGTTCTTTAGCACAAGGACCAGGACTAGTTCTTTGGCTCAGATCACCCCGCAGTGTGGCTGAGCCAGGTGTGTTTGGAGAAGCTATACAGAATTTAGCTCCAAAAGGGTTTATTGTTTTTCCTGCCTTACAAGGAAAGAAAAAGAATCTCAGAAAGCAACTTTCAGTATATAGTGACAGTGCAAACATTGCATTATCATGGCTCATGTGACAGCTTTCTAATAACAAGCTTTTATTCCTGAGACCCCAAGGTGCTGGCTGTATTAAGGTGCATTTTTGCATCTTGACATTTCTGCCTTGTTTCACAAGAGGAGTGATGCCCGGGAACACAGCCAGGCTGCTCCAGAGACTTCTTTGCACTGAATGACGTGGTCCCTGGAGGCTGCGTGGCAACAGTTGGGTTGATAGATGAGCATCTCAGTCCCAGGAGTCACACGCTACCACAGACCGGTCAGCAAATACAACTGCTAAGCATTGTGCTGGCAGTTCCCAGGAGGTGGAAGTACATGTGCTGTTCCAGGGAGGAGAGGAAGGAAGAGATGCAACAGAAATCACCTTTTTCACTTAAACTGTCTTGCTTTTGTGTCATGTGTCTTGCATGAACTTGAATACCAGAATTATTTCTTGTAGGTCTCTACTCAGGGATGACTTGCTCACAGGCTGCTCTGTGAACAGATACTGATTGGTTTGTGGTTTTTTTTGGCTGGTGGGGTAATGCGGTCCCCGGAATGACACTTTGGAGTTGCTAGCTTCTGGATTCACCATCCCTTGCATCGTGAGACTCATCATTTAGCTTTTGCTTCAAGGAGTGAGACTTAAGAAGTGTTAATATCTTCCCTCCTCCCCACCCCCCAACATCTATTAAAACAAAAACCTCTAGGGCGAAGTTTGTTAGAGAAGGAAAAAGCATCCGTTGCTGATCTGGGACAAAGAGGCATCTGTTTAATCTTTTATTTTTTTTTAAACTGCTTCTTGACGGAAAGCTGTACAAAGGATGGAGTGAACACTATCAACAGACTTCAAACTAGCTTTACCTAAGCCAAGCTGGAGTCTAGCATGAACCCTACAGTTTGTTTCCTAAACCAACTCCTATTCTTGTAGCTTTCTTCTCTGTTTCTTGCAGCTCTCTTGCATCTTTCTTAACATCTGGCACAAAAAAGTAGATTTTGTATTTAGTTAATATTTCGTGCTTAGATGCAGAGCAGGACAATTTTCTTCTGTCTTACACACAGTACTTGACACCACCACTCACGCCTGCATGATCTTACCTCATGAGCAGACTCAGGTGCTTTTTCTGCTGTGCTCCTGCTCATCCTGGTGTTTGTGGTCCACGTGGCTCCTGTTGTCAGACATCTCCAGTCTCCCAGCTGAGCTAGTTGAATCATCTCTCCAATTTGTCAAGATGATCTTGAATTCTAGTCTTGTCTCCCAGGAATTTGAGAGGGTTTTTTAACCTCTTCCCTCCTCACCGGAGCAGTATTCATGTCTAGGAGAATTCTCTTTTCCAGCAGAGGAGGGAACGTTATGTAGGACCCGTCCTGGGACAGCAGCTCCTTGGTGCAAGTGGCGCAGTGATAGCTTCCTCTAAGTACCAATGCCTTGTACAATCCCCTTCTCTGGGAGTTTTGGTACCTGCTGTTCATTAAGCAATAAGACCACAGAGAAGATAATTTGGAAAAATCAGCCAATCCTGTTTTGTGCCGAGGCTGTTTTCTCCCCTTTAAATGCTCTTAACAAAGGATGGCAGTATTGTTGAGGCCCGCTGGTTTTGTGCAGTCCTCGGGCCCAGTCCTGTTTGCCTGCTGGGACTCTGGGCTACTCTGTGCACTGTGCTGCCTGTGAGCTGCACACCCTTCACCAGCAGCATCCCCAGCATGCTTGCACCCTGCTTTGGGGTCCCATGGGAACATCGCAGCCTGTTTCTGAGGCTGCCTGTGTCCCTTGGTTCACAGGGAAATAGTGGTCAGTTTTGCAGGGATGTCCCTGGGTTTGTTCTGTCTAGAGCTGTGGGTTTTGATCTGTGGAGCCCTTACTGGGTCCTGGGTCTACTTCTGAAGGAGCTGTGAAACAAAGACCACCTGGTTATCATTTGGCATCAATTTGCCACGTGTGTCATCTTTTGAGGATTTCTGAAGTCCAAAAACCTGAATGATGTGAAAAAGTAGTGGGATACTGAGAAGAGTTGTGCCTGCTGCTGTGCTTGATCTCAGGAGTGGCTGTGCCTTGGCAGACCTCTCTCACATATTTGTGTGTACAAATAGAAACTGTGATACTGACTTCCCCAACTTAGTCTGGGCTTTGCAATTCAGTGCTGGGAGAGACTGTAAAATATTCATGCAGTGAATACACAGTGTGAAATGTGGGAGATGGCGCAAGAAATTCAGCGTGCTGAATTGCTGCAGGAGTATGCAGTTACCGAGTCCTCTGATCCTCACTAGGTATTAAACAGAGGTGTAAGAGGAAAAAAAAAATCTGCTCGTTAGGAGCCTCCTGTATAGGTGTGGCCTCTGCAGTCTGTTCACTGAATAATTTAAGCTGGAAAGGATGTCTGGAGCTCACCTGGTTGAGCTGCCTTTTCGAGGCAGGAGTTGCAGTTTCCAAGTTATCTGTGCTACTAGGTGTACTGCCCCAGCGCAGATCTGTGAGCCCCAGGACTGGCTTTTCCAGTGTGCTTCACTTTATGCAGTGTGTACCTCCTGCAGCTGGTCCCTCTCCCCTAGCGTGGTCTCTCTCCTTATTAGTGTTGCTGTTTTTCTGCCTTGCTGTGTTGCTGTTTTCAGAGATGTCCTCTCCCTCAGTTCTGATCCATGCTGGGTTTATATGAAGAGGTGATTTAACTGGTGCCGTTCATGTGCGTAATATTTTTTTATTTCTGTTCAACTTATTGAATTAACTTGGGTCAGTAAGTTTACAGGGGACACTGATTAAACCGGTAGAACCAGCTTGAAATGATTGCCAGATGCCACCTGCAAAATGCATGAGTTAACAAAAATGATTTAGGGCATGTAGGGCTCACGGGGTATAGTAAAGTCCAACTGCACATAACTGTGAAATATTAAGCTTCGTACTGACATCATTAAATGTGATAAATCTCTGCCTCTAACAGCATCCTCCAGTGAGCAATGCCTTGAATAAGCATGACACTAATGCAGAAGTGTTTGATATTTGGGGTGATGTATGAACATTTCAAATGTTATCTGCTTTGTGGAGTGCTTTTCCTGCTCTGGGACTGCCCAGGGTTTCCTCAAATGCAGCCTCCTCATGCTTGTTCTCAGCATTGGGATGTTTGTGTTTTCAATTTCTCGTTCTTCATTAATGATGTACAGAAGTGTCAATGCTGCCTTCATCTTGTGTTTGTTATTTCTTGCAGTCATTGACACAGAGGCATGTGTAATAAAGACTCATCAAAGTCATTATTACTCTACGCTTACCTGTACTGAACTGTCTAGTTTGTCTGTAAACCTCTTTTTGATCTAAGCCCGTTTCTGGCTATGTGACTCATTATTTACTCTCCTGTAGCACTCGCTTCTGAAGAGCACGCTTTCCTCCTCTTCTGTTTAATTCATGGTCAAAATATATTAGTGTTCATATTTGTCTCACTTTTTAGCTCAGTATGCATAACAGTAACTGAAGAACCACCCAACTTCCCAGTGCTGCGACTTGTCTTGAGCTTGGACTCAAATGCCTCACAGCTCATTTCTGCTCACAGCCCCAGGTCAGCTGTTGTGGAACGACTGTGGGTCTGTCTTGACACATCACCAGAGAGACTTTGATCATAACCAAAAGAGAAACCTGTGCCTCCTGGCACAGCGTAGAATCCACACAATTAATTTTATTTCATGCATAGTTGTGTTTCGCTGGGGAAAACTGATGAAGAGTCCAACTGCAAGTTGATTTTTCTCATTTGGTTGTATTGCAAGGAATGTGTTAAATATACGTATGTATCTTTGGAGGGAAGGAAATGATACGATGGAAATAAAACACATCCAGTCCATCTCCATGTTTAGGCAGATGTCTCATCTGTCCTTGGGTAGTCCATAGCAAGGACCAGCAAGCTGGAACACAGCCCTGTATATGGTCCTAGAGCACCATGCACAAGCAGCTCTCTAACCAGCCTTCAGTGGGCTTGAGGTGACTCCCAAAATGCCTACCCATAAATATCACTTAAACCTAATTATGTGAAACACTTGCTTGCTGCTGGATGGAAGGAGTTGTGGCCACCCAAAGGCGTGGCTCTGAGCTCCCAAAAGTCTGTTGCTCTCGCTGTTGTTCAGTGTGTCTCCTCATCCTGCTATCGTGGCTGCAGTCAACACTTTGGGGTTTCCGTGTGTTTTTATACGCCAAGAGGAGGCGGCTGCAAAGAGTTGCAGGGATACACGAGAAGCTATTATTGTTCTTCATCACCTAGAGACCCAGACACTATGTTTTCAGTGGCAATTTGGCACACGAGAGAGTTGGCTAGACAAGATTGTGAGTTTTTGTTAGAATTTTGTGTAATGAAGGTAAAGGCTTTTAAATTAAGGGATGTGGGCAAGTGTATGAAATAAATTCTAATAATAGTGTAATCCACCTCTTTTTGGTGGTTTGAGGCTTTGGTTCCTGGTATTCCTATTCCCTTCTTGTTTATCCTAATTTGCAGGTAGATGGAAGTGTGGCTGTTCTTTATCCATTTTGAAGGATTAAAAAAAAATAAAATGTATGATCTGTAACCATTGTAGGCTGCAAGTACACATGACAACTAGTTCGGTGCTGTTGAATGCTGTGATAATTACAGAGTATTAAATGACATGGAGATAAAATCCCTTCTGAACGCACAGCGGCTGCGAAGGTCAGGGTTTAGCAAAGCTTGTCATTCCTGTGGCTTAAAATGCAGATTGCATACCGAGTCCCAACTGGCCTCCTAAGAGCACTGAAGCTTTTTCCAGCCTGCAATGGCACAGAAGTTTGAGCATTTCTCCTGAATTTAGCAAACCATTGGTGAAGTCAAGTGCTGTTGTTAATTCAGCTGTTGGAAAGATAGTTTAATTCCATTTGAACACTTGAGAGCTTATTGGTTAACAGCAGTGGTAGCTTTCTTATAACATTTGGTACGCTGTTAAAAGGAAGTTCTTGCTCTTGGTTTTATACAGTTAATGAAGGAAGAGGTTTGGGTTTTTTTGGTGGATTTTTTTTGTTGTTGGTTGTTTGTTTTTTCCCAGCAAAACTTATCTGGGGTGACTGCAGAGAGAGGCTTGAAAACCCAACCCAGATTTGCCTTACTGTCTAAGATGTCAGGAGACAAATGAAATTAGTTTGTCTTGGCTTTATTAAATGGTCTTGATTTTTAGCCTAATGACTCATGTTTTTACTGCTTTGGGTGGGCACTCAGTGAACACAGGCTTTGGTGATCGTAAACCCTCTGCTGCAGGACATTACCTCTGTCTGTCCCAAATCCAGCTCTCTTCCCCCTCCATTGATCTTGTCACTGCTGAGCAAGGTTTCAACCTGCCTTGGGGAGCACCTGCTGTGTGTGCTGCTGGCAGTGGAGCTTTGGGCACCCTGGGGGGGGGGTGTCTCTGCTCCAAGGAGGATCCCAGGCTCTTTCCTGCCTCTCCATCATAGCTTGCTGAGACCATTGCCAAATTTCTCTGTGCCATGGGACATGATGGCATTTGGAGAGTGGAAGGATGACCAGATGTGTACCATCATGTGCCCCTTCAAGTGCTCTCATCAGCTCCTGGGAGCAGCACAGCCTTCCTCTCCTACCTGCTGGCTCCAGCCTCACTGTGCCAGGAGCTCTTGCTCAGCGCTTGCACATTGGAGCTGGCAGTGGCCAGGAGGAAGCGTGCTTTATAACTTGGTTTATCTAGAATGAAGGGGATTATGCTGCTTCTGCTGTCATTTTGACAGATGCTTGCACTTCACATGCTGAAGGGACTTGCTGTGGTTACATTTTAACTGAGGTTTCACATAAAAAGAATTATAATAATAATAAGAAAATCCCAGTAGTACAGCCTGCCAAGGGCTGTGGGGCTGGTGAAGGTGGGGGAAGGAATCAGCAATCCTGGGCAGGATTTTCTCTTTGGGTAGCCATTACTAATTTTAATAGGAACTGCAGGCACTCACTTTGCTGTTTCTGCTAGCAAAGTCATGCTTCCCGAGAAGGCTGCTTAATTACAGCAGTTTTGCTCAAGTCTGTTTGAAATTTTTTTTGGCTAGCGGGTATGAAATGGAATTGGATCTCTCTGGAGCATTGAGGTTGGTCAGGGTAGAAAGAGTAATAGGGGGAAAGTTACTTTAAAGTGGAATAATTCTCGGGAAACTTACATCAAACTTTGCCTGGATTTATAGCCTGGATTTATGCTGACATTCATGTGGCTGCTGTAAGAGAGCAAAACGTAGCCTGTAATTTGGGCCGCAGCTATTCACAGAACAAGGCGGCTGTTGCACACTGGACCCCTAGCCAGATGTCAGCTAAATCAGACAGCATCCTCCTCTTCCTCCCCTGATTTTTTTCATCACTGAATTGTCTGTATTGAGCTTCCTTGGACAATAACTATTGAGAAGGGAGAACCTGCCCCACTAATCATGAGCATAAAATAGAGTATTTGTCTAAAAGTTGTTGCTCAGTCTTTGTTTCATAGCTTCTGTCCTGTGATTCTTGGTGGGTGTGGGACTGTGCTGATCCAAAATCACAGGTCCTCTTTTAAAACAAAGCTTCATTTCAGTAACAGAAGAGGAAGAAAACTTCTCAAACCAGAACACGTATTGTCTGTCTTGGAATTGTTAGTAAAAATTCATGCAAGAGGCCAGAAAAAAATTGGAGCGAGGAAATGATAAAAACTTTTTTTTTCCCCCTCCCCTTTTCTGAGTGAAATTAAAATATTCTCTTCCTGCAGATGGCTGTCTGTGCTGGAATGCCCCATATGTGGCATCGCGTGTGCGCAACTACACATTTCATCTTGTTAAGTTTGACGCATTTGTGTAGCCGGCTGTTTGTCAGTCATCAGCTTCGGCTCCCCTCCAAAGAGCAGGGGTCATTTGTCCTTAACATTCTAGATCTGCTTTCTTCTTGGCTGAATGACAGATATTAGCATATTCCTTTGGAGGGTGGCTTTGGGTGTTTGTACATGGCAAAGAGCAGTTGATGGGGTATCAGCGATCACAGCTAGTCTGTTTGTCCTTAAACTCGGTAAGAAAAAACGTTTGAATCTGATAATGGAGAACACAGAGTCAATGCTGGCAGCCAGGCTTCTGCTTTAGCCCAAAATCCTTTGTTTCCTAATGGGAAAACAAATCTTAAGTTTGGAAATACCTTTGAGGGGATCCGTCAGTGGGAACTTGCAGATATTGATGTAACTCAGCACATGGGGTTTATTGGACTGCACGAGCAGTCATGGGTTGTGCATTTTTAATTTATTTCTTTTTTTAGTGAAGAAAACATATGTTTACTTTCTGAATGACTCTTCCCTGTGGATGTCTGGAACAGCTATCCTGTCTTGCATCGCTTGCTTCTTGGTATCAGGTGGATCCGGGGGGTCTGCTGAAAGAAGCCTTATAAAGGACAAGTTTGTTTTTTGGGCTGGATTCCTGTTGCTTCTAATGTGGCAGATTCGGGTGACTAACCATCCAGCAAACCCATCTGCTTGGGATTTAGAGGAAATATAGGAAATGCAGGAAAATGCCTGCTCTGTCAGTAGTACAGCATTAGAACACGCAGTGGGAACGGTTCTAGTCCACCAGCTGCATCTCCATAAGTAAATACCACTTTTCTGCACGCAGCGTTTCACTCTTTATGAATGTGCCTGAATTAAGAATTATGCTGTTAAACTGTGAGCAGAGTGGTGTGTGCAGACAGGAGTAAGGCAATTTATGCCTTATCCTGGAAAGGAGGCAAGTCCCCTCTCCCCAGGCACAACCGTGTGGACTCAACCGAGTGTGTGCCCGTTGCTTTGCTAGGCTTTTTGGGGCCAGTTGTCAGTCAAGACTACAAGCCAGTAATTAATAACCCTTGTATAAAAGAAATCTGGTACCCTTCCTTCTCAAAGCAGAGGAAACAATTATCAGTTGCAATAACAGGTCACAATTAACAGTGCTGTAAGTAGTGCAGTGCAGAAGCACACATGAAGGTGGCTGGGGGATGACGTCCTTTCCTTGAAGAGGCAGAGAATGAGCAAGAAGCACAGAGTTTCTGCTTATGATTTTTCCTCTTTCTCTCCTCTGCCCTGTATGCAGCTGTATGCATTGCTCTCTTCCTCTACATTTGTCCTCACCTCCTTGTTTGAGGCATTTTGGCCCACCTTAGTTGTTCTTGTTCCTTATCCTTTGCTAACCTGAAGGTGTTCCAGGGCTGGGGACAGCGTGTGGGTACCACAGGGGGACAGATGTGCTCCAGAGCACACACCTCTTTGTGACATTCAGACAGGAAGAACTACAGGAGCCTTAATTCAGGATTGTTAATTCAGATTGCTCAGTATCTCCTTGGACATCTTCCAAGCAATAGAATTCAGAAATTGTTTAAAAATAAAAAATAATTTAAAAAAAGGAAAAGTATTGCCCCAGTGGGAACAATAACTGGCTAATGATTACTGGCTTGCTGCTTTTATCGCACTCTGCTCAGTCCCCTGTGTGCTCTCGAGCAGCCTGGGGGCTGCTCTGATGTTGGGCCCCGTTTCTGTTGTCCTTTTACCAGTGGCAGGACAGGGCTTCAGGGACAGCCCCTGCCCCTTGTGCTGGGCTGGCTGCCACATCCCTATGGCAGTTCAGTGCTGGATAGGGAGGTATTAGCTTATCTGCTTGGAGGTCCGTTTTGCAGCCAGAAGGGTATTAAAGACCTCTTTGTACGACGCTGCTGGGCTGCTATTTGATCCATGAGCTCTTTGTGGAGAGATGAGGAAGAGATTCCTGCCGAGGCAAGTTTCCAGCATTTCTCTTAGCAGCTTATTAGCCCTGGGCATCCTTCAGCCTGTAAATCACCCTGGCATCCCTCCTGCAAGACTCTGAAACATTTATTTTCAAACGCAATAGATCTGCAGTTGCCATCCTGCAGTGTTAGGTTCACCGTACTGTTCGGAAAGTCCTGACAACAATGCAAACTGGGTGAATGACACCTCAGACCTGAGGCAACACAGGAGCCATACTTTTTTTATATATGCTTTTTTTTGCCGAAGCACAAAAGGCATGCTGCCTTTCTACTGCCCATGGCAGAGGCTTCTGTGTTGCTGCAGAATTGAACTCTTGGGAGAGACACAGAAACAGCAAAGGCTGGAGAAGGACTCAAAGGTGTGGTGAATCTTGGGCATGGATCAAGTGGGCATACCCCTTAACCAGTGAGGGATAAGCAGGATGTGGAAGGGAGAAAGGTGTAACTGGGTAGCATCAAGCAGATCTTCCTGCGTGAGACGGGAGGGATGATTTCTGGCCTCTCCGGTGCTGCATTTGGTGGCTGCAGATACCCAATGATCAATGTGGTGGCTGCCTAGGTTAGGAATTGGCCTCTGAGTTTAATGGGCTGATGCCCTCCTGCAAAAGAGACCAAAGATGTATCTGAGACCTGCTTCTGCCCCAACTTGCACTTCGTGGCATTGTTTTGCAGCCTTCCACATTAGGGGATGATGATGATGATGATTATGCAACCAGGATTCTTGCAAAATGCTATTAGTTGTTTCAATGTGGGTTTTTTATTAGTTAATAAATTGTTTTAGTTTTTATCTGTAACACTTTGGTAGGGGGGTGCCTGGAGAGGGAAGGAAGAATCCAGAAACCACGTGAAAGCTTTTATTAAATCATCAACCCTTCCTGCAATGCAGCTCCGTGGGAATTAACTGCACAGGAGTTGTACAATCCCTCAGCCTTCTGCGGGTGGCGTCTCTTTGCCCTCAGCTGGCAGAGCAGATGCTTGACTGCTGTCTTAGATGTAGTGAATGTGGTATAACTCATTTTCTATGTGTTTGGGGCAGCAGTTCCACCAGCTGGACAAATCCTTTAAAAATAACGGACTCGGGCATGTCACTAAACCATTGCATGGCCCTGGGCTGGGGTAAGCTCCTTCCTTGTCCAGGCAGATGATGGCTGGAGCTCCTGAGAATGCCTCGTGTTGCTGGTGCATGTGTGTTCAGTTTTTATGCCTCCCAGCTGAGCTTACTGTCACAAGTGGGTTTGTTGGGAGCAAGTTTGTAAGCAGGGGAGCCCAAGCCAGTGTGCTCTGCATACAAGGCGCACCCCAAAACCCAGGAAAGAGCTGTCTTGCCCAGCACGCACTTCCCACTGCGCTGTTTGAATGGAGAGTTGGCGTGGCCGCGGCACTCGCTATATATCTCTGCTGCTGCATTCAGAGAATGCGTATTGCCATGTTCCAAGGAAAGCTTTTGTTCAGGGTTGACTTC
>WEIS01051514.1:14156-32343 GCA_013389965.1 Todus mexicanus | reverse complement strand
GAATGTCCATTTGGCATGTCCCATTTGTGTGCTAAATGGCCGCGTTATCTTAAATAGGGCTACGGTGGCAATTAAAATAATGAGATACATAAAAGACACCTGCTTTAAATAAATACAGTAATCTGCCCAAAGCTGCCTGGATGGGCTGGTATTCGGCGAGAGCCCTGAACCTGCACACATACCTACGCTTAACAACATAATCATTAAAGAACAGAAACCTTTCCTTCTAATCCCCCTCATACAGGACAACATGTGGATGTTAGCATATTTGGACTGCTTTGCATTCCTTCTTGCCTGGTTTTGAGAACATACTACATTTTAAAACTTGTTGGGTTCTTTCATGTTTTATTTGACCCTATGTAATTGCATTCCTGAAGGAATAACAGGCTCCCACAGTGATTTATACCCTGTATTAAATGTCAGTTTTGAAGAGACACAGTTAGCAGTTTGGTTTAACCTCCTGCCTTCCTATGTAAGTTCAAAACTGAAGTGGAGTGCGGGATCCGAGGGGAAAAGTAAAAAGATGAAAATGGACAGCGTGGAATGAGACGTATGTGGTCCTGGCCCCGCACCTTTAGAAGCCACCGGAATGAGATTCCATCAAGCCATCTCTATTTTTAACTGTAATTTGTAGACTTCATTGCTGCCCTTGACCAGTCGAGAAGGCTGTAAATTAGCACCGCGAATTGCTCGGCTTTCTCTAGGCAGACAACTGCAGCCTCTCCAACAATGGGCCGGGAACATTTTTGCTGCAAAATCAACCAAATCAACCAACAAACCAACCCCCAGTGGGTTTGGCATGTGTCCCAATAAGAAGGTCAGCAAAATAAATTGTCCTTGTAATTAAGAGCTGCTCCTTTGTTTTTATGTGTTTAACTGTGCATAAATAGCAAAGCGGGATAGGTATGTTATTACTGTTTTAAATATTTCATTCCCTTTGTAGATTTCCTTACGACACAGTTAACAACTGCTTAATCATACGTTATGACCTAATTATGGGGGATTCAGTTAAATAAATCTTGATGTAATAGTATATTCTTGATGTAATGGTCCTCCGATGGCCGCTTTTATGTGCATGTGTGCATTTAAATGTAACAGTAAATGCAGCCTACGTTGGGATCTGACACATGACTTGAGTGGTCATCATCTTTAGAAACACTGGTGAAATAAGTTACAAGAAGACTTCTTTTAAGCAACAAGACTCCACATAAAAGCTGATTTCCCATACCAAGGGAACGAACGTCCCAGTGTTCGCTTTCTTTAATGTGCAACTGTAATGTTTCGTTTCCCAGGAAGGAGCTTTAGCTGGAGCTGCTCCAAGGAGGATTCTGTTTTCACACGGAAAGCAACGGATTTGATCCATCAAAGCTTTGCTCAGATTAGTTTAGTCCCTAAATGTCTTTGGCAAAGGTATTTAAATTAATGCAAAGCTTTTGTAGGATCAGGCTAGGAGACCATTGGTAGTTGTTCTGACCTAGGTTAGAGTTTTTTTCAGCTGAAGCAATTCAGGGCGTTTCCGTTGCCTTCTCCAGAGCCTCACTTGTTCATCAGATAATCGATGAGTACACATCTGATCTGCTGTTTGCCAGGTGGGAAGCCTGGCAGTGATCTTTTATTTTGAAGTGAGAACTGTAGGTGATAACGTCGTCTTAGTGTTGGATTTATCTTACCCAAGGCAGGTGTCTTAAAGACATGGAATAAGTTGCCCTCTGGAAACACATCTCTCTGTTGCCTATTCAGGGAGCTAAGATGACGAGCTTAGACCTAACGCTTGCCTTTCAGGTAGATAGGGTTAGGTAAGATGAATCCTACCATGTGATGTATACATGGTATTGTGTATCAGCTTCCTGACTTCTAGATGTGCCAGATCACTGTAAGTGTTTGTGCCTTGGTGTGAGATACTCTACGATAGATCCCTCACCAGCTAAATGTAGCTGGAAGCCAAGAATTTCATGGTAATCCGAGGGTACAAGCCCTTGGGGTGCAATTAATAGCTCAGGAATACGGGATGAGATTTGTCTTTTGTAGCTTTAGGTGGCAGAATGAGAGGTATCCATCCCTGCTCATGTCGCACTATCATCAGTGGAGGGAAGTAGCCCTCTCTAATGGGATTAGTTCTGACAATGTTGTCGGTCCAAAGTCAAAGGAGCACGTCGCAAACTTAAATGCCCGTGTTTCATGGCTATGAGATGTGTTTCCCCTGCATTCACTGGGATCACCTTCTTTAGCTGCCCAACTGCAGGATCATAAGCAGCCTGTCTTAAACCAAACAGCATTTTCCCTGTGGTCTTTATTTCCTCTTCAATTTTCCCGGGACTGAAGGTTCCATGGGCAGAGCATTAACCATTGACGCGCAAACTGAGAGCAGAGTTCAGCTGCACCAGAGTGGGAAGACTTGGAAGATGAACTTGAGTTAAGACTCTTCAGTAGGCTCTGGGCTAAGCAGGCCTGTGCGCTGGCACACCGTGGCACGGCTCTTTGGTTGTTATGAGACTGAGGTGGTGATGATGTAGACGTTATACTCGGGTTATAAATCTGCTAGCCTCCCTGGGAGGCTTGATTCAAGAATGAAGTCAAACAATAGTAGAAGAAGAATCTGGCACCAGTGGGAATAGAGAAAAATCGATTCCTCATCAGCATCAACGTATTGACGTGATTTTGTTTAATCGCCCCCAGCCCTACAGCCAGCACTTGGTGTCAGTAATAATAATGAGGACTAGAGAACTGAGTGAGGAATATGTCCTAGATTTCTCAAATCTTTTAGAAAATATTAATATTTTCCTGCCATTCAAGACACTACCAGCTAAAACAACACCAGCAGAGGGAGACAAACCCTGTTACCAGCCCAGTCCAGTCTAGCAAGACCTGTAGGATTCATGGGTTTCTTTTAGGAAGTGGAACTAGAAAACTGAAAGTAGAACAACTTTTGTGAAATATCATGTGCCATTAATGTCTGCACGCCTTTCATAAAGCAGGAACTTAGGGATAAAGGAAGTTCTCTTAAAACCCCCATACTTGGTACCATACTACATGTTTCATTGGCCTGAAATAAAAGGTTTCATTTCTTTTTGGTGGGTTGTATATGGATGTAGATGGGTGTAAGCATAAAATGCATTCCAAATGAAGTTATGCCAACAGTTTGAATGGGGTAGCAACTGGAAACATTTTAATCCAATTGAATTGTGATGATCGTCCTCAAGTCAGAAAGCAACCTAGACTTCCACAGGGAAGTTAATTTTAATGCCATTTGAAAAGAAATGAAAATAATGGAAAAAACTGCATCACAAAGGCTTTCTTGAGGTGTAAATGGCCAAACATATTGCCTCAGATTGGCTAATCTTGCTCTCCAGATGACACAAAAAAGTCACCGGTGGCTCCACAACCATTTTGTGTCAATGATGTTTAGTGCCAAAATAAAATGTTTCCTTTGCTGTGCGTAGCCTCAGCCCCTGTCTCTGAAAGAGTGGAAATGGAGGGAAGATAAAAAGAAAGATCTGAAAATGAATGAGTGTCTTCTGCTTTGCAGCATAACGTTTGACCTTTTCACGTTCTGTTAGGTTGTGAAGCAATCTTGGTTTGCTTGAGGCCATAAGACGGACACTTCTTTCACTACTGAATGATTATATTTGTATTTTCTTCACTGGTAAGAGAGGTTGTTTTTTCACTCCTCTGGCTCTATGTCTAAAGGCTGATTGTCTCGAACCAATGAGTATGTGGAGAAGCCTCCCCTTGTTTGTGCACATTGAATATTGCACGTGCTGCTGGAGGGGGCAAATGGCTTTTCATGGCAAAGGGTTGTTTGCAGTGGCACAAAGTTATGATGCATTTTTTTAAAAAAGCAATTCCATTGTCCCTGGCATTGTTGGTGAACTGGATGGGTTGACACAAGGGGCACTAGCAGAGCTAGGATTCAAAATCCACATGCTGTGGGGTTGAGTTGTCCACCTCAGGAGCCTCAGGAGAAGAGGAACTTTGTCTGCCAAGGTTCACCAGCACTGCGTGCTCTGTGAATGTTGTACTTCTACGTGTCTCCTGCAAAGCTCATTTTGAGCAGAGCATGGGGGTTGATATGTGTGGCTGTGGCTATGAGACCCAAGGATCCCAGTTGGAGGAAACCCCCTCAGTCAGATGATGTTCATGCTGTCTGGGTCTGTAGGCATCACTTCCAGACAGGACAGGATCTGCTGGTCTGGGAGTCCCGCATCTCTTATCTGGAGGAAAGCTTTTGCATAGGATGCAGACATGTCACTTTGTAGCCTGAACCAGAAAAGAAAACATGTGCAGGAGGATAGGTCTGTAAAAAATGTCCTTTAATTAATTGTCTAAATAGAAATAAATGTGTATGCCTTCAAATGCACTGCCACTATAGAAAAAAAACCCCCAACCCACCAGTAAAAATCTCTGGGGGTGTTAAACCAAGTTTTTCTCTTTTCCTTCTATGGAACAAAGATACTTGTGATAATTTTGACTGGTATAAATATATGGTAGAAGGAAAAGGGGCAGAAAGGACCTTGAGAGATCATTTGCCCCTCTACCCTAAAGCAAGATTTGCCAGGTCTGAGCCATTCCTGGTAAATCTGCCTCAACAGTGACAGAGTCTGTAGCTCCTTGACTGATTTACTCCAGTGCTCACCTGTCCTTCCTCTTAAGAAACGTGTCTAATGTTTGACCTAAATCCTCCTTGCTGCAATTTAAACCCATTATTTCTTGTCTTATACCCAGTGGACATGGAGAACAATNAATGCTCTAGGGATTGCCACCATTTTTCTGTGTTAGGGTGATTTTGTTGACAAGGAGGAGAAGATTCTTGATGCTCCAATGTTCAGCCATCCATCAGCACAGCCACCTACCAGAGCCCAGAGAAGTCTAACCCTTGTCTGCTTCATAAGCTCCATAGAGTATTAGACTCCATGTAATATCCCACTCTGGCTGAGACAGGTCCTCTTAAAAGCTTAGTTCTCTACATCATCTTGGCCACTGATTAGATCATGAAACTGAGGAAAGAGAGAACAGCCATCCTAGACTAAGCAGGCATGGAAATGTTGCATCAAGATATTGATCCAGCAGCTCCTGAGCAACCTGCTCAAGTTGACCCTGCTTTGAGGACAGGGTTGAACTAGGAGACCTCCAGAGGTCTCTTCCAAACTCAGTAATTATGTGATTCTGTAATCAGGACATCATATTTGTGCGGTAGCTGATTTAGTTTAGAGGCAATGGCTGAAAGTGGGTGATTGTTAGATGGATGTGCTGGGACCTTTTGCTTTGGATTTACTATTTTGGGATTCAAACAAGGTGGATCTAATGCTTCTCGCAAAAATTCGATCTCTTCCATAGAGTCACTATGATGTGGGTCTTTGGCACTGAAGAATCAAGGAATTAAGGAGATTAACTGGGGGCTGCAGAAGGATCCAAGGGAAGTTTTCTGTGTGTATCCTAATTTCTAGCCCCAAAACAGCAGGGACTGGGCTGAAGCTATTTTAGATGTTTTTCTACATCCCGGATCATGGAGGACTATGCTGTTAATGCTTCTAGACAAATGCAGCCTGCAGCATCCTTTTGTTCTTGCTGCTTTGGATGGTCAATGCATTGACTCACAACTTCCCCATTACTCAAAGGTAAGTGTGAAGCTGTGGTAAATCTAGTTTCAGATCAAAGACTGCAGCCACATGATGTAAAGCATTCTAGCAATCACTTTTCTTTTGAAACATATTCTGCTGAAGGCTTTATGCTGGGTTCAGCTATCACCTGTCTTTCCACAGCCTGTGTAAATAGTAAAGCCAGCAGGAGCACCAGACTGCGTGCTTGGGCTAACCTAAGAGAAATGTGCACTAACGTCTGATCCTGGTTCCTCATGAATGGACACGGAAATATGGTCTCATTGTTCAGCAATGAACCTATAAACATGAGACAGCATAAAATTTTATAGAGACAACCGAAGAGCCAAGAGCATTTGAAGTGAAGTGTACCGATGCACCTTGAAAAAATAGCTCAGGGAGATATGTTCAAAGAAAAAGAGATGAAGCCACAGAAGGGTAACTTTCAGTCCTTGCACAGGAGGTGTTGAAAAGGCAAAAGGTTTCATGTTGTCTGGTGTGTGGTACCTCTGGGAGTGTGAAGTACTCAGTAGAAAGTGCAAGGAGTTCTCAGACAGGCCAAACCCTGCTGAAAGGATGTTTTGCAAAGAAACTTCCCAAATGTTCTCTCACTAGAGACAACACTGAATTGACCTGTCAGACATGTTACGTTTCAGGCCTTGCCTGTGATCAAGACAGCGGAGAGTTTTGACACTCTTTAGCAGAGGTCCAAAATAAACAAGGTGTGGTGAAGAAAAATGCTTTTTGCTCTGTGCAGATTACTGGGGATGGTCTCTTCCTTTTGCCGCTTGACCCAATGGTAAAGGCTCGCTTATCTTCCAAGAGCCAGGCTCCAGAGGATGCACAAGTGCTTCCTCTAAGCAAAGTGAAGGAGGCCAGGGAGAATATTTTGGCTGAAGCGTGACAGTTTTGCTCGTGAGATGCCAGTAAACACATGCATTCCAAAAGAGCAGCTTTGCTTTGATGAGTTTGGTCATCATGATGGACCTGTGTTGTAGTAAGAGCCAAGAAAAAGCTCTGGTTTTAGATATTCCTGTTTTTACAAATATCTAAGAAACCCTACTTCCCTTAACCAGTTGTAAATGGTACTGTAACAGAATCAGGCTTAGAGCCATGACAGATGGGCCTCCAACTTCAGATACAATACTAAAGGTTGCACTTCGGAGATGGTCTTCACATAATTTCTCCCATAGGGACCCTAAAAGCCCAGATGCTCTAAGATGTGTTTAGGGCCCTGTAGGACACGGGGCCATCACTAATTAGCAAAAATCCTGAGCACGTGTTTAATTTTAAGCATATGCTTTCCTCTCCCTGGAGTCCATAGGACTTAAGGACTTCAAGTGAATGGGTTTAGGGATATGCTTAAAGATAAGTATGTGTTTAGTTGCTTTCTTGTGCTGTGGCTTTATTTGTTTTTACAGGAATAAAAGAAATGAAAGGTCTTATTACAGATCAAACACAAATAAATGTCCAAGACACAGCAGGGAGGCTTTACGTCTTGGTTCAGAGCCCAATGAAGTCAATGGAAAAACACCCCAACACCTCAGTGGACTTTGGAGCAAAGTCCTCAGAGGACTGATGATGAACCCACTGCAGAAACTTGTTGAATACCTCATGTTTCTTTGCAGGGTTCTCTTATCTTGTATCCAGATGTTGCTAACAAGGATTTTTATTAGCTGCTGAGAAGTACGAGAGCGGCAGTTTTTCAACTCTTAAAACACAAGCAGATATAGATGAGGTAGAAGTAGTTTGCTCTGCGGTAGCAATTATGGTCTGTGGAGCTGTGAGGGTATTTCAGAAGTTTCCTGGTTCTTATTGGTAGAACCATTTCTTGATCCCACTGATCTTGAAGTGTTTGCTTTCTTTCTTTCATGAAGTGCAAGTGAGGCAAGTGTGGCACAGTTCCTGGGGTAGGTGTTGCCTTTCCTTAGAGGGAAAGGTTTATACAACTAGAACATCAGGTTCCTTAGAACAGCATTCAGCTTTTCTGCCTTGAGATCTCTATGGTGTATATAGCAACACCTGAGGTACTCATTTAGATTCTCTTTTTAGGCGTGCAGGGAAATAGCCAGTGTTTCAGAGCAGTTTGATCTATTTTTGATGTTCATTTCAGGATAGAACGATGCTGGAGATTTCTCCATTTGATCAGCCGAATTTCCACCCATACAACTGGATTTCAACCATGTGGCTCAGGCTGAAGCTTTCCTTACTTCTGCAGAGACTGACCTAGCCAACGCCAGCAGAACCGCCTGAGCCATCAGCTGTCGCCCAGAGGGGAAAATGATCATGCACCGTCCTGTCAGGCTTGTCATGATGGTAGGTGTCATTAGAACGTGTGTTTCTGCCTCCTCCTCAGAAATCATTTGAGTCACCATGGGACAAGCTCTGGCCAAGCTAACAAGCAGAGGGCCCATCTAGAGTCTCTGGAGAACTGGTAAGCAGTTAACACTTGCTAAGCTCATATTGCTTCCTTCTCTATTATGACTTGTGTTTACTAGGTCACGTTGACATTGGTTTGCAAGGATGTGCTATGGCCACATCAGAGCCCCCATCCTGAGCCCCTGGAGAACTGAGCTGTTAGTATGTGCTAAACCCATGTTACTGCGATGTCTATTATTGCCTATGTTTACTAGGTCAAAATGACACTGATCTGTGAAGATGAGCTATGGTCACACCTCCATTTTGCTCTGGAGGAATATCCTTGGCCACTCTGGGCCTTACTTCTCCATCAATGTAAAACTTGCAGTAACTCTGGGACTTGTTAAGCTGGGAAAGGGTCTTGTACCAACTGCTTAGATACCTGGAATTGTATCGTGCCAATTTTTGTAGAGTAAAAGATAAAAAAGTGATGTTATTTGCAGCTTGAATGCTCACTGGCTGGGACCCACAAAATCCCTTTGATGTTTTAGTCATTTTTGGTATCTGGGTCTTTAACTGAGATCTCATTTTAAGGCTAGGGAAAAAAAATGCCAGTATTCACCAAATTCTAAAATGCAAAACCAAAATGTTGCACCTGGTCTTTCTTTTCCTTCATGGTTCAGAGGTTGCAGGGGAAACGATTTGAAGCATTTTCTTCCTATAACACCAAAACAGAGCCTGGCTTTTAAATAAGAATTTCTGCTGAGTGCCAAGAACTGTCCTTTTCTTCCAAGCCATTTCACAGAACTGGAAGACACAAAACCCAGGTAAATGTGCAGTACCAGTTCTGTAGTTATTATTTCTACTTTTCCTACGATTATGATGATAGGAAACATTCCTTGCTCCTAGAAGAGTTATTTCTTCTACTGAGTCCCTGTCTCAAATTTTTGTAGTCCTCTGAACAGAGTCTGCAGTCCTTAGCCACGTAAAAAAAGAACCCACCCCCATTGACTTGAAAGGAAAATGTTAACTTCTTCAATGAGTGGAAAAATACTTCTGTTGCTTAAACGTAGGTAATTAGGCTGAGGACTTTCTCCAAAGTAAACCTTGACAATCTAACAATCATCTTTGGCTTTTGCACTGCATGGAGTTTCTTTTACATTGTTAAATGCATTCCATGTTTCAGTAAATGACACCAGGCTCACCAGCAGTGACTGAGTGATTAGTTTATCATCCTCTTAGTGCAGCCATCTAGATCTTTAACTCTTTAAGCAGTGGCATTTAAGTCTTGAGAACACCCAGGATCATGCCTGAGGCTTTAGACATTCTCAATTCAAGCAGGTCTTGGATACCAAGTGCAAATGAAGAAAAGAAAGTAGGTGGATGCATTCTAATAACACTTTCAACAAGCCAGGTAGGCTAAATTGCAAATAAACACCAGTCTTTTTGCAGAGGAAGCCAATTCCTCTTTCCTGGGACCACTTAGGTCATTAGGTGTCTGAGCAGCATAAAATTACACGGAGAAAATCTAACATACGGGGAGAGTGAAGGGTAACAAATCTACATTTCCTAAGAGCCAGGGATGTGAGGCAGATTTTCTTTTTGGTGAATTTACTATTCATCTCTCACGGGGCTGTAAAATGAACAGTTTTACAAAACTATTGGTTATAAAAAAAAATTACATGAGCTGAAACCTGGTGTGCCAATGCCCCTGTGCTAAAATCTTTCTCATGCAGAGATGTGTAAGAACATAAAGCTTAGTAGCAAATGAAGTCTTTGGAGAAAGAAGGGCCTCTACTTGGGAAAAGAGAGGGGCAGGAGGATATTTCGACAGAGGACTTTGACCTGTGAGCTGCTGACCAGCTGCGCGTGCTGCTCAGCATCGTGGATCTTCACCTATCATCTGATCCTGCTCAGTAACGCGAGCCAGATCACTGTGTGTGCCCTCTGCCACAGGAGACATGGAGCTGCTCACCCTCTAGAGACAAAGTGCTTTGGGAGCTCGGTTGCTGGGAAGAGCCTGAAATGTATGGACACAGCATTTACCTGCCTCAAGCAACAGAACATCACCCAACCTTTACTTATTTTTTATTTTAAAAATGCCTCTCATCCATTGGCTCTGTTTTTTTTGCTTTTATTTGGGTTGTTTAGTTCCGTTTGGTTTTTTTTCACAGACTGGACTTCAAGTTTTGCTGGTTGAGGTGAAAGGAGTTTTGCCCAACTGGGCAGGGGTGATCCTGTGTGGGCAGGGAACCAACAATGCTAGGTGAGAGAAATTCTTTGTATCCTTAAAAGGGTGGATGGGGAGTGACCTCTAAGTCAGCAGACCTGTACACCTCCTGCAAGCACAGGCAGACCAGTTAGGTCTCCAGTCTTCTGGTGACTATTGCTTAGCCCCCAGGCTGTAGCCATTCTCAACCCTGTACATACACATTCAGACACCTGGTTCAAATACCTGTACCTAGCAGAAAACACCATGCCATCCATTTCAAGGCACCTCCTCTGTGGTGGTCTCATCTTGGACCCTTTGTGAGTTACCAGCTGGGGAACCTCTGAAAAAGGAATGGTGCCTGTGCTGGTGGTTGCCAGTGGTCCCAAGCGAGAGAGGAATGAAACCCATGACAGCTTTGCCAATCCAAGCTGTCCTCACGGCACCACACTGAGAGATTCTGTCAGGCCCACCTTGGATGGCTGCTATTTCACCCTTTGGATCTCAGGTTTGTCTCCACTATCCTTGACTTAAGTCAATACTCATGGATTCCAAGTCCTCTTTGGCTTTCACATTTTATCGCACCCTCTTTTGCCTTTCTCATTTTATCGCACCCTCCTTTGCCTTGGAACCTAATAATTATGTAGGGAAAGAGTGATGGGAGCAGAACTGACTTGCCAATGACCTCTGAAGGCAGGGTAGATGACTCTGGTTTCGCAGCCATGGAGTTAGCTCGCCGTTGGGTCTTCATAAGGAATGTTTATCAGCTGATACCACTTTTATAAATGACATTGCACATTTGCTCTTTGCTGCATTTCTTCAAATTGGGATGCGGTGTCATTTGCACACAAGACCTGGTTCTGAGTCTTCCTGCCTTCTCAGGTATGTGTACAGAGGGTGGGGAAAGGCTGCAGAGTCAGCAGGATGGAGATGGAGCAAGCAGGAATGCAGGGTGGGACCAGAAGAACAAAGAGGTCTTCAGGGAAATTGCTGTCACTTAGTTCTGCTTTCCATGACTCAAAGCGTAACACCAAGTGTGCCCAGGGGGCTGGTACTGGGAGATATCAGTGTTAAGCTAACCCTGGATCCTGTGCAAGTAGGAACTGCTGGTCCACACCCTTCATCCTGAGCTTTTTGTTCAAAAATCTGGTTTAAGCCTATTTCTCTTCATGTCTAGGTGATGCTGTGCACCTGCCAGCTGCGCCATTCTTGGTTGTCCTTGCAGACCAATGCTTGCCTGTCGTGACACCTTGGTGCCTTTGGCTTCCATCCCGTTTTCTAGAATTGCACTTGGCCTTGCCTTGGCCCTTTGCCCAGACTGAATTTGCCTTCTTGGTTTTCACTTCTTTCCCATATCGTTTTTCTCTACTGTTCTGTTTTCCTGCTCATCCTCTGGGGTCTGGCTTCTGTAAACCCTTCTGCCCAGGTGGACCTCTGTGTGGGTGAGCAACTCCTCACTTCCAAGGTTCCTTCTATACGTAAGAGAGTAAGACATGGGACGTCTTCAGACTTGCTCCCTTTTTGCCATTTCTTATTTTGCCTTTTTGCCATTTCTTATTTTGCCTTCCAAACTGATTTTTAGATACCCCTCTCCTAAAAGTCCCTGTTCTCCCTTCTTTTTATGAGCCAGTTCCTCAGTTTTACTCCCCTGTAAGCTGTTCGGTGTATTTAGAAAAACCTAAAATAAGTAGATCGTGCAAAGGGCCTTTAATAGAAAGCCTGGTTTGCCTGTGGGATTAGACACGCACGGTACACACGTACAACGCTGGTTTGCCCACATCGTTTGGATAAGGTATCAGAGAGTACAGACTGTCTTTGCATTGAAGCCTGCAGGTCAAGAAGTTGGCCTCCCTTCAGCTCACGGGCCGCGTGGCTGCCAGCCAGTAATCTAAAGCCCTGACGACTATTTCTGGAAAATGCTGGAAACCAACCTCTGACTACAATGCCTTTAATTCCTAGTTTCCAGGCATAATCAGCTTCGCTTCTTCCTTATGGAGGAGACTTTGCTCCTGGAGTTTCTGCAATGTCCCACAGCAATGGTTCCCTTCTGCTCTTCTCAAGCGAGTGTGACAGGAGAGAGTCATCCCAGGTCTTCCCGCAGCAGATGAGACGTGAGTCACTGGGTGTCTCTCCACCCTGTATGGGGCAGTATAACTTAAAATTATCCTTTACTGTTAAGCATACGCTGAGCCACTTGGAGAAAGTAGGTTCCTGATGATTCAGCCAGTGTCACAGAAGCACAAAGCTGAACTTAGACCTTCTGAAGTCCAAACCAACTCCTTCATCACTGGGCCAGCCTTCCTGTAGGCATCCCAGTACTCACAGCACTGCACCAAACCTGCGGCTTTTCAACTTCCCAGGTAGCTAAAGGCCTCCTTGGGGCTGCTGAGTCAGTGTCTGTGTATGAAGGAAGAAGTGAAGGGGAAAACAGGTAATTGCTTATGTAGGAAAAAGCCAAAAATGAAATCAGGTTTCACTGCTGTCGACACAATTGGTGCCCCTGCTTAGGTGCTTTTGGGTAGTAGTTGTTTGGGAGAGGAGGTGGGCTTTGATTCTGCTTACAAGCATTTTTTTTGTTGCCCCAGAATGGAGTGGAGCAGGTAGCAGTAAGTAAGAATGTCTCTACCTTGAAAATAAACCCAGCTAACACCTCACGCGTTAGCTTGCCTCATCAATAATGAAACAGAGAGCCCTGCCACAGTGTAGTGAAGTAGGTCCTGCTAAAAGGTGGGTCAGGAAGGACTGTGGGTTCTTTTAGTTCTACAGGACATTACCCCTGTCGTACGGATGGAACCTGTAGGATATTTGCAGTGAACTGGGTTGTCCTGACTAAGCTGCTGCACTAACATGGATCGTTTTCCAGTGGAATAAGCCACCAAGGTCCCGCCTTGGCAAGGATCCTGCTGCTCTTGATGTGTTTTAGCAGTGTGTGACGGATACGTGTGTGCACACACATGTTTATAAAAGTACGTATGACACTGAGTGAGAAGCAGGACAGTAGCTTGACCAGGAATACCTGGGAAGTCTGTACGACCTGCAGCCTCGTGGAGAAGGAGCCTTTTTGGCAAGAGCGATCCCTTTCTTCCCACGTGTCTGTGGGAAGCTCGTGCTCTGTTCATACACGTTCTCTGGGAGGTTATTCAGTGAGTGCTTTCTAAGAACAATCCTTGGTCTGATGATTACTTGTCACCAGGCAACTGGTACAAATGAACCCCACCAGTTTATTATTGCCAGAGATGGAAGCCACAGGGCATGTCTGTGTTTCCCAACGGCGAATCCTTAGCGGGATCCTTCTCTCCACTTTCAGGTGAGGATGTTCCCATTAACAAACTCAAAACTCAGCGATGTGCTGACATGTCCCAGCACTTCTGATCGCGCCTGCCAGTAAAGTCCTTCGCTATTGCTGGAAGTGAAATAGAGCTGGTGCGAGCTATTCTTGCAGCAGCTGTCCCGCTCTGCTTATTTACGCCTTGTGTTTGAAATCATTAAAGCTTCTGATGATAGCAGATCTCCAGATACAATTAAAGGACAAAGACAAATGTCAGCACCTCGGAGGTGCCGCGCGGTTGTGTGGAATGGTGGATTTGGCAGCGCTGCTAGACGGCGAGGAAGAGCAAAGCGTTTGAAATATCGGAGTGGCAGCCGAACTCAGGCGAAGCCGCGTATCAGCGCTAGAGACACGCTGAAGCGGTATGTACGCTACGGGAGCTGCCAGCGCTTGTGGTATTCGCCCAAAGTATTCATGACAGGATGGATCCCAAATGAATCTGCTTATCTTCGATAGCCATATGGCCGTATGGTGTTCGTTAGAAGAGTGATGGTCTTTATTAGTACCAGCTACGATTTCAGAGCAGGAGGAATGTGTTCTTCGACTTCTGGAGGTGCCTCTTGCTTCTCGGGGTTGAGGCTTTGATTGAGTGGGGGGTAATACAGCATGGAACCAAACGTGGGCTTGAAGGCAATGTTTCTTTCCAAAAGCCATGTGAGATCAGCGCATGTTCTTCTTGCAACATCGATCAGAGGAATCAATCAATGCGTAGATGATCTGATAACAGATGTATTTCTATCACCGCTCATGAGAATTTGAATAGCAGAGCATTAAAATAGCTCTGCCTTTATTTTATGAGTTGTGTTGCTGAAGCACTTCCCTAAGACCCAGGCCTCCTAATTTTGATGCACTGCACAGGGCTGTCTTAAGGAACAATATTTAGCAGCAGAGACCTCTCACAGCAGAAGATGGACAACGTACATGTGAAAACCAAAAGGGGAACATTTCGAGGCTTTCCCAGTCTTGAGGATCTTTAAAAAGTGACAAAAGGAACTAGTCAAGTAAAAACAACTTAAGATTCTCCCAGTGTGGGACAGTCAACCTTTTGCAAAACAATAAAAATCCTCCTTAAACTTAAAAATAGGAAAGAGCAGACAGTCCTACTGTTCCAGCTGCTACGTAGCTGATTACCAGAGGCTGCCTTTGTATAACTTCATTTTATTTTTTAATGTTTCCATGCAGTGTTTTTGTATGTATTTGTAAAAAAACCCAAGACCACAAGCCACAGACCTGTTTGGAAGAAACCAGCAATCCTGAGCTTGATTCTCTTCGTAGCTCAGGAGTGGTCCTAGATGTGGTCCTGACACCTCAGCAGAGCCACTTTAATGTAAAGCTGAAATAAAGCCCAAGCTGGGCCCGGTCTTGTGTTTCAGGAAAAGATTGGATTTCTTTCTTCAAGAGAAGGTCAAAAATTCTGAGAGAACAGGCCAGCTCTGAAGAGAAATCACGAAAATCTCAGAGCGGTTGTAAAAAATGTTCCTTTCGCCATTCAAGCAGCTGCACTTGTTTTCACCGGTTGTCATCCAGCTCTTTAGTGAAGAGCTACTTCGGAAAATGTAATCCCTTGGAGTTGTTTGCTCAGTTCCCTTTGTCTTAATTGACAAGCTTAGGCAGTTGAAAGGAAAGGGTAGGAGGGAATTGATCTTAACACACTTATGGGCATCTCCTCCCGTAATTCATGTCATTAAAATGTCTCTGACACAGGGCTTTATTTATTTATTTATGGTTTTAGGCTTGTTTCTGCTCTGGTGAGACAAGTTGCTGGGTTTGTTGTTGGTTTTTTGTTGTTGTTGGGTTTTTTTTTCCCCCAAGGCAGGTTGTTTGCAAACTTTGGAGCCCAAAAGGTGCAGCTGATCTAAAAATAACTTAGGATGCAAGAACTGGTTTGGGAAGGTCTCTCTCTGCCCGAGTCTGGAGGCATCTCCTGAAAAGCTGCCATTAGGGGCAAAGTTTGGCTTGTAAGCCAAAAGAGCTGGTCTAATTTCTAGAGGTGCTGAACATCGACCCGCAGTGCTTGCTGGTAGGTCCTGAGCACACGAAACTTGGAAATGAGTCAAATGTTAGTGGCTGGGATTTTATCAGGAACGCTTCTGGGCAAAGTCATGATTACTGGGTTGAAACAAGAGAGCAAACAGTTGTCCCATGGCTGGTGACCTCTGCAAGCAGAACTGAGTACCCGGGCTTTAGGAGAACCTGCCAGCTCCTGGGCTTCTTGCTGCCACCAACAGAGCAAGTCTTCTGCCACAGCCAAGGTCTGTAGATCCATGATTCACCCCTTTGTCTGGCTGTTCTCTGCCAGGTGACGTCCCCAATGACCCGGTGCGTAGCTTCTGGAGGAGGCCAATGGTCTTGCTGTCCAGGTGCAGAGATTCCCAGGAGGTTTCTCCCGGACGTTCAGAGAGGAAGAAGCCTGGCAGCAGAACCTCGAGTACGGCTGGGACCGCATCACAGGCAGGAACCACACCAATCCCCCCTCTCGCCCACACGAGATGTGATGCAGGGGGGAGGCGTGTCTTGCTCTGAGCGTAGACATAATGTCCTCTATTTTTGATGTCCTGGGTATTTAAAACACACAATGTTCTATCTACCACTGAATTAAGCAGTGTTTGCTTTTCAAACCTTCCACATTTGTATTTTTAGCTCTCTTTTGGCATTCGCTTTTTGGGTTGGAATATATAACACGCTCGGTTGTTTAGCGTGCCTGGACTGAGTTCAGCCTGTGTGTAACTCCACGGGCTCGAGCAGAAGCTGCGTTCAAGGTGAATGACTCTCTATGGGGCTAAGGAAATACGGCTTCTGTAGAAACGCGTTTCAGCTCCCTCAGTAAATGCTACACTATTTCCATCCCCGGTTATTCCTCCGTGGTTTGGGTTATGTATTTACATTTTACGGAATAAATACTACAGCTTTCCCCATGACTAACACTTCTTAGTAACCAATAAGCTACTCAAATACGCTACGGCCTCCTACAAGAGCCTAAACCACACTGCTCTCCACCGGCGCTCTGTCCCCAGCTGGCCACCTCCTTGTCCACGGTTAACCAGCGACCGTTTGGGTCCCGCTTTAACGGGACAGTTTACGAGAGCAGGCACCGAGTGCCGTGGGACCGAATTCCTCAGTGACAAACATTTCAAACGCCGCTGCTCTCTGATCCTAACAAAATCCGGGTGAGGGCTCGAGACAAAGAGCGCAACGTCTCGCTGCCGCTCCCGCAAAGAGGGAGCCAGCCGCTTTTCCAGCCCCCGAGGTCTGTTTTAAGAGCAGTGCTATACGGGCCCTTGCGTAAACTTTGTTTATAGACTGGAGTATTTTCAATGAAAATGTTATTTAACTTTAAAAAGTTGCACAGCAGCTACTCGGAAAATTGTTTTTCCTTGTTAAGAATAACACACAGTGTGATACATTTGAAATGGCGATAGCAATATTTCACGAAATTTTGATGGATTCATAGTCCAAATACCTTGCTAGCAGATGTTTCTTTTAAACTCCGAGTGGTATAGGAATAACTCAGAGATATTACAGTGTCAGCACTGCCTTTTATCTGTGCGTGTCCTCTCGGTGACATCCCTGCGCTTTTCTAATGCAGGGGTCAGGTCTGAGCTGAAAAAAAAAAGAAAAGAAAAGAAAAGTGAAATATGAAAAGAAGTCGTATCTGATTGCGTGTGAGTTTTGGGGCACCGTTGCAAGGAAGGCGACGCGTGCTGCTGCCGGCTTGCTGTCCGCCTCGGCACCCTGGCCTGGTGGTTTGTGGGACCGTGCTGGTTTATAATCATCATTTCTGGCTTTTGGTTGTGGCTAATTGATGAATCCCAACTATTTTATGATTCTGTGATGAATTTAAGAGTTCCCATGGCCACTCTGCGACCACATCTTTTGGTCTCATAAATTAGCTAACTTTTCTCTCTGCGGATGACAGTTTGCCCAACACAAAGGGATACCCCAGCAGGGCGAAGGAACAATATTTTAATGCCCTGGTGGAGTTCTCTTTTTATTTATCACGGGGTCAGTCAGTCATACTCTCTCTCCAAAGTATGCGGCATCCATCGCTTCATTATGGGGTATTTCCCAGGAGCTGCCTTCTCCACGCCTTGCGCGTACATCACCCCCGGCATGTCCAGTTGATATGCTGGTGACAGACCAGTGCGTCCGCAAACCGCACCTGGGAACAGCCTCAAGCTTGGCAAGCCTGGCTCTTAATCTCAACCCCAAAGCTGGCTCAGGGCAATGTGGGGTTGAACTTCAAGGACCATCCTTCCTCCAGGAGACCACCTCTGTTCGCGCTCCTCTGGGGATGCCAGTTGCGCTCCGTGTGGCTTGGGAAGGCGCCTGCTTCCCACCCAGGTGGGGGTCCTGGTGGGAAGGGGGGAGGGAAATATTCCGGCATCAAGGAGAGATGGTGTTGGGGGAGATGGTTTAGGGGTGAACTTTGCAGAATAGGGTTAACGGTTGGACTTTATGATCCCAAGGGTCTTTTCCCACCTCAAAGATTCTAGGATTCTATCATTCTATGATACCTGNCCTTCCCCTGCCCTGCCCCTGCCGAGAGGCTTGCGGAGCGCTGGGGCCGGGCTGGCTCTCCAGAATCATGGACTGTGCTGATATGCCTTGCTTGCTGTCAGTGAGTACAGCCCCTCTTCTTCCTCCTCGCACTTCGCTCTTTACTTTGCGTTTATTCGGACTGGGGTTTTTTTTTTTTTT